>KN493108.1:10447-44327 GCA_000787155.1 Scartelaos histophorus
GTGGCCCAAAAACACACACAGATCCGGCGTTGATTAACCTTTAATTAATAAAATGCCGTTGCCTCAGTCGGTTGTCCACAGGCCTGTTTTCCTGAGTGCTTGTTACCAGATGCATGTTGGTTTTGGCCCAGTGCAGCCTCCATATGGGCAGGAAGACTTTTACCATACGCCGCTGGAACTTGTGGTCCTTGTATGTTGATTGCAATTGCTGTAGCTAAAATGTGACAGTCATCTTATCTGTTCAAAGATGAATATTTGGCAGGCTGCAGGGTGGCTGAGGAGTTGGGCGCTTGGTAAGAAGGGCCTGGATTCAATTTGAGGCTATTTCTGTGCAGTTTGTATGTTCTCCTTGTGTTTGGTTTGGTTTCTTCTGGGTTATCTGCTTTGCATCAGCCTAAAATGAATTAATTGATTGTTGCACTAAAGGTTAATCCTGCAAGTTAATCCCACAGTGTTACTAAAGGAGGGCTAATGTAGAGGACAAATATAAATATAGGTTTTAATGTTAATTGAAAGTCCAAAATTGTTCAAAAGTCACTAATAAAACATGCACACTAAGCATTTTAAGCGTATAGGTTAAAGTATACTTATTTATAGACTTATTTTTCGTGAATATCAGGGTGTCTTGATGTCAGCTTTCTTAAGGCCATCACACACTACAAGATTTTTCCGCCTTAAACTATTTTTAAACCACCTCATGAGACTTAAAATCTCCGATCGCAAAGACTGCAGCGGAATATGGTTGCATAAAACAGGCTATAAAATTGTGAGCACGATGGCGTCAGCTGTTTCCTGTTTAGATTAAAACCACTCGCTTTGAGACTCTTAAGTGTTGAAAGATCAGAGCGCTGCACTTCTAGTTTAGATACAAGTCAAAACTGTGTTATTATTATTTGTGAAATGTGGTGCAATACTTCAGTTGCACGACTTTTAAGGCACAAAAGACGGTAAAGTGCACAGGAAGTAGAGTCACTGTTGCTAAATTATAGCTTCACCTTGATCCATGCGCTGTGTGGGTGTAAACAGACACAAGTGAGGATCTACTTTCGCCTTTTTATTTTCAAAGAACGCCTCAAATTGAATTAATAGCACCTTTTTGTTGACTAGATGTTATTATTTATATGGATAATGTGAATGAGATGCTGCACTTTATTACTCACCTCTCGTAATGTGGTAAATTTAAAGTTTTATTCCGTCTCTCCTCTGCCTCTGACACTGTTTTATCGGCTGTTACCGTAGCATTACTGATGTTTGGTCGTTACGATGTGACACTGACACCACACATAAGGAGCGCAGTGGCTTCAAAATCCCATGCAAAGACAAAAAGTCGGGACACGCTTTTCCAAACTCAGGGAAAAATTGCAGCCGAAATGGGACAAATTCTACTGTTGTGTGTAGCGGCCTTTAAGCTATTGCAATATCAAATTAGTAATGGTATGGAATGGTAAAATGAATGATCTTTATGTCAAGATTCGAACCTCCAACCTTAGTATCAGTGGACAAACACCCAACTGTGCTGCTGTTGCCCCCAACCTGGACTTAACTTTCACATAAATCAAAGTATCACACAAAAATGTAACATCATAGTGACTTGCTTGATGGTATTGCATAGATTTCACTGTCTTCCAAATAATTTAAACCAATATTTCTCCTCCCATCTTATCTCTGCTCCACTGGCGCTCTGCAGACATCTCCTCAGGACATCTCAGAGACTCGTGAACTGGTCAGATCAGAAAACTTAGCCCAGACTGAAACTCTTATCTCCGCCGTTATCCAAACAGCCGATGACCCTCATGATAAGCCCCTTGTGTGGACTGCTGAGAGATACCTGTGCAAAGCTGTAGGCATATCTATTTGAACCAGCCCAGAGGTTAAGTATGAGCAAATAGAGCTTTTCGGGAGCTCCGCGGTTGTGTCCCGAGGCGAGACATCAAACTCCTCTGTCAGCATGAACAACAGTTGGGAAACGTTTCTCCATATAGTCCTGCGCAAAAGAAAAAAAAGAATCTAACTGGAGCAAGGCTTGTACTGCGTATTCCATCTGGACATCACTCATTCAAGCTCCACTGTGGTGCACAAAGGGGAGGACGTGCTCGCTGAGGATGGGATGCGCCGTTTGCCGGGATGAGGAAATGTAAATACTGTCGTAATGGGTGTTTGGTTTGGTTCTTGACCCTTGTTTTATGATAACCTTCGCCACCGGTTCTCATCTCCTCCGCATCAAGTCGCTGTGTTAGAATCACACTGGTTTAAAGATCATACATTAAGCACAATTGACTCTTGTGAGCTTATTCTCATCTCCTCCGCACCAAGTCACTGTGTTAGAATCACACTGGTGTCTAGAGTATCTGAAGTAGGTTTAAAGATCATGCATTAAGCACAATTGACTCTTGTGAGCTTTAAGTAAGTTTAGGAGTGGGAATCTAGCGCTATTTCACAATTCAGTCCAGCTCACAAACCGATGCACGAAACATTATCAGTATTTATTTAAATGGCTAATTAGATCATTTTTCTCTGGCGAGGGTTTAGCAGGGGGGAGATATTCGTGTTGTAACAGCACACTAGCAGTGCTTCTTGCTATCTGTTTAGCTTCTCTGCAGACTTTTGTAAGAGAAACTACAACCCACAAGCCTCCGTCATCTACAGGGACGCACCGTGAAGTTAGTTTAAAGCAGCTTGGTTTAAAAAAAATAAAATTGTTCAACATTTACGGACAATACCTTATTGTTTCTGCATATGGACTTATACAACATATCTGTTTTTAAAGGAAATGTACTCTTATTTTGACCCAGAGCCTCTTGGCAGTCTCCATCTTTTACACAAACCATATATCTGCCATCTGTGGATGACTATAACATACTGTCCTATGCTCCCGAGTTGTGTTTGTGTATCTCCCAATCTGGCAACCATTTCATACAGTCCCGAAGAGTGAATGATAAAAGTGATATGGCATTTCACCTGAATGTTTATACTAGTTTACTAAACTAAACTATGAACTAAAATTATGGTCTCATTACATTGTTTTTCCACAACAGTCAGAGGTGGCTGTGGTTTTCTTATGAAGTGGGTCCATTGACTGCTTCCTGCTCAACCTTTATTTTACTATTTATGTGTTTAGACCTCTCTAATTGGCAAGAAATACAGCACTAAAGTTAATTAGATCTGCAGAATATTAGAAAAAAACAGGCCAGTTGTTTGTTGAGAAATGTTCACATCTCACTGAGGAATCACGGCCAGAACTAATATTCTTGTATCACTTGTATTTAAAGGAACTTATTCAAAAGAAAAGTCCTAAACAGATGAGATTCATTATTATTTCACTATTGGGTTGGGCAATATGACAAAACATTCATCAAAACAATACCACACACAACAAAGGTCAAAACTCCTTCAAATTCTGCTCCAAACCACATGATTTTACAGACAGGATCTCCTGTAGACATTTTGATTAAAGACCTAATCTGATCATTGATGATTACACATGACTGAATCTCATTTGCTAAACCCTGCTTCACTACAGCAGCATCTTATCATCGCTTTAAGGAAACTCTACAGGCCTCATGTTGGCAGCTGTGTTGAGAAAACTATTCTAGAAAAACACTTGCACATGCAACGCACACTTGAATAAATGAATTAATACATTTGCGTTCTTTGATTGGAACCCTAACCCTCGGAGACTGATATTGATTTGTATTTAAAAAATGAAAGAGAAATGTTATTTGGCATTTCCAGGCAAATTCTTATGGAATTCAATCAACTCATTTAAAATATAGCTCTCATAATAATGTTAAATCAGTTGAAAGTCAAGATAAAAATGACATTGATCAAAAATCATTACGTGTATTTAGATTTCAACTAATATGCAGATCAATTTGCCTAGAATCCAAAAGAACTGATGCTGATATTTGTGGGCCGTTATGCAGAGCTGATTTAGATTATTTTTCCCAGACTATTGAAGTAAAATTTTGTAACTCATCCACAACTTTCTTTTTCTACAAACTGTGTAACCCTGTCTAACCCTAACCCTTTATTAAAATGTTCAAATAAGTCTGTATGCATTTATTTTTCATGCATAGTGGCCCAAACTTAATATTGGCCTCTTTTGAAGATTTGGAGATTGCAAAAATCAGTCTATCTCTTTTCGTTTACTGCACTTGGTGATTTTGAGCGTCCCTAACCCTATACCTCCTCGTACCTCCTTTTGCCCCCTGCCCATCTGTCCAAGTTTGACCCGGCGGGGCTGACCTTCCCAGGGGCTGATTGCATGGGCGCACTGGGCTGTTTTATTAGAAGGTATCGGTGTCACCATCTCACACAAACAGGCCTGGACGGGGAGATCAGATGTCTACTTTCGCCAGGAGTTTGGAGCTGGGAGTATGTCACAGCTCTTTCAGGCGTCTCCAGCTTGCCTTTATTATGAAGCCTGTTACTGGCGCTGCTCAATAGGGCCTTTGTCTCTGCTGCATATGGGGCTGTGTGCATTAGTGTTTGATAGAAGGAGACATTGTTTTCAACACCGCAGCATGTGTGCACGGGACCGGAGATGCAGTACCTCTTCTGTGCGCCATTAATGAGATCTAATATAAATATGAGTTATGGCTGCGTTTTGTCGGCTGTGGGTTTAGCATGTGACGCAGATGTCTAATTAGATCCGTTATTAGTGTTAAGTGTGTATCAGTATCTCCATTATGTTCAAATACTAGCTTTCTGCACATAAACCATCGATATATTCTGTATTTACTATATTTTATTCTACTAATTAGTGATATTGGCATCAAATTTTATCTCTGATACTGTGAAATGACCTGGATCGGGTATCGTTTCTGTGATTTTGCTTAAGCCGATATCCTGTTTGGCTCTGTAATTGGTTGTAATAAGACCATTTACAGGCTGATTTTGTCCTAGAATGTCTCACAAGGCTTGAGCTTGTGTTTCCATGAACCTTCTCAGTTATTATTTGAAGGATAAATAACAGTTACATAACACAATTGGATCTCTTGTGTGTTTTAAGGAAAATAAGTTACCATTTTTTCCAGAAGTGTTAATATCGAGTATCGGCAAATACGTAAAGCCAACATCTCTGTAATGGAAAACTTCTAATATTCAAATCTGTATATTTCTGCCTTATTTAATACTTTGTGGTACTTTTATTACCATTATCTTTTGCTCTTTGTTTTTATATTGTAATATGTGAACTACTGTGTCCAAGTGATTTTCCTTTTGGATCAACAAAGTTTGTTTTAAAGGTTTCACTTTCACTATGCACCGCTCCTTGACGAATGAGGGATTACGTCGACTAATCTTATTCAAATATTTATTGCGGTATATTTTTTCATGATTTGTGCAATTAAGCAATTTAACCAAGTCATCAATACGATTCTTGGGTGCCTTAGAACCATCTCTGTTCATGTTTAGCTGTTGTTGTGTCCTTTGGCAAGACACTCCGCCCACTTTATTGTAAGAATGTGTTGATTTTATGACTAGTTTGTGGATTATATAACTAATGTTGAAAAATGGTGTAACACGGGAACTGATTAATGCTTTTTTATCGTTTATGCAGGAGGCAGCTGAGACCTAAATTATAATTCTTTTAATTATAGTTTTGTTTTACATATTACACTTACAAATTGATAAAGGAATAGGATTTGCAGAGAGGCTTGTAATACTTGATTTTCCTTACCTGTCCTTACTCCCAATAACATTATTATACCCCTGATATGAACTTTCTATATAGTACCTTAACTACCTTAAGCCTGCATTCCTCATGGACATTTAGAATTGGTGGTTGCCAGATTCAAACCTTTCATTTTAATGGAGCATAAATGTTCAAATTATAGGAATTTTCTTAATTTGCAAGCTGTAATAACGGTATGAGGGAAGCCAACGTGCGCCCTGGGCTATATATGCTAACTCCATGCACTATGCTGTGTTTGGCATTCCACCTTGTTAGAAACCAGAGCCATTGTAAACAGATTGCTATGTGCTGCCTTGGACATGGATACTTAAAATGTCTTAAATATCCAATTGTTTAAACCACTATGCACGGGCACTACTTGCTTCCCATTAAATGCATTAGGTGAACCTCATTCTAACTTGATTACATGAGCGATGATCTCACAAAAGCCTGGTTTGTAGTCTTTGGGCTGCATTCAGCATATCCAGGCCTGCTGTCATTACTTGGAGCGAATATGCCACTCAGCACAACGTGTTGTTTTCACCACCTCTTGTCCCACTGTGAACTTTTTTCAGTCTCAAAGTCTTTTTTTTTTTCTCTCCAAACCTGTAATTGGCAACTATTGGATGCTGATGGAAGACTGTTTTTGCTAATCCATAATTGTGGTCATTCAGGTCACAAAATAATTGGAAGAACTAAACTTTTTAACTTCTCACAATAGGATCCACTGTTTTTATCTTTCCTGTATTATTTCACAGTTATAATGTGTTTTGTAAAGCATCTTTTAGTGTCTTGAAAATATATATATAAAATGTATATAAATATATAAATAAAATGGTATATAAATAAAATGTATATAAATAAAATGTGTAATTATAATGAAAGATAAACTACAAAATGTTTTATCTGGTTGTAATTTATGTTAAATTAATGATATATTTTCAGGTATTGGCGCATCACTGCATGATTTAATGGAAAGAAATAGTTAAAACCATACTCTGGATCATTCTCTAAGGAAATGCATGGCACGTTTTATGCCATACTGTAGAATATTATAGCCAAAGGAATAACATTTCCATTCCATCCTCCTTCAGGCCAAATAAGAGTCACGTTTGTGGAGATGCAAGCCCACTCATGTTAAAGATGCATGTTTCTCTGCATCTTTCTGGGCAATAAACTCAACCATAAAGGAAAAAAGTGTACTATAAGTTACATACTGTGGTTTTAACTTCACTCAGAAAGTTTGTATTGGGCAGAGATGAAGGGCTTTACAGTTTATTTGCTCGTGGTGTCCGTATTCTCACTATATTTTTTTGCAGTTAGCTAATTTTGTATTGCGAAATCCTTATTTAAAACATGTCAGTGAGTGATTGATTGGGGCATAAACAGACTTCTCTTGTAATTCTTGAAGTCGGTAGTGTGATGGGTGAAAATGACAAGGAGCAGAAGTGGAGCTTTTAGTTGAGCAGGTTGTAAAAGAGGCTGGAATGTGCTGTCGGCTGCCGGGGTTTATCTCTGTGGGAGGCGTAATGACAGTGACACGAGTTCCTCCCGGAGCTAAAGAAACTAGAAAGATGTGATGCTAAAAGGCTGAAGGCTTCATCTTCAAGTTACCATGAGGTCAGAGGAGGTGGGCTCTTTGTGACTGACAAGAGACGAGGCACAAGCAGGATTTTGGAAGTTTTGATGCCTTTTTAACTTGAACCAAACCAGAACCAAAGCAGAACCAAAGCAGGACTAAATCAGGATTATACCTGGGGTAAACCAATACTAAACCAGGATTAAACCATGGCTAAATTATGGTAAACCAGGACCAAACCATGACCCAAACTGGGATTAAACCAGGACCAAAGTAGGACCAAACCAGGGATAAATGGAGGTAAAACAGGACCAAGCCAGGACCGAACCATGGCTAAACCAGAACCAAACCAGGACCAAAGCAGGACTAAATCAGGATTATTCCTGGGGCAATCCAGTACTGAACTAGGATTAAACCATGGCTAAATTGCATTAAAACAGGACCAAACCAGGACTAAACAAGACCAAACCATGATCAAACTGGAACTAAACCAGGACTAAACCAGTACCAACATGTAACCAAACCAGGACTAAACCAGGACCAAACCACAACCAAACTAAGACCAAACCACTTCTAAATTGAGGTAAAACGGGACCAAACCAGGACTGAACCATGGCTAAACCAGAACCAAACCAGAACCAAACCAGAACCAAACCAGAACCAAAGTAGGACTAAATCAGGATTATACCTGGGGCAATCCAGTACTAAACCAGGATTAATCCATGGCTAAATCGTGGTAAACCAGGACCAAACCAGGACTAAACAAGACCAAACCATGACCAAACTAGGACTAAACCAGGACTAAACCAGGACTAAACCAGGACTAAACCAGGACTAAACCAGGACTAAACCAGGACTAAACCTGTACCAAAATGTTACCAAACCAGGACCAAGCCAGGACTGAACCAGGACCAAACCTGGACCAAACCAGGACCAAACCAGGACCAAACCAGGACCAAACCAGGACCAAACCAGGACCAAACCAGGACCAAGCCAGGGCTAAACCCAAACACAGACTTGAATGTGTTTTTTATTATTACTAAGAATTTTGTGACATGTAAAATGCTCTGTAAATTAAGTTTACTGACTTTCATACTTCAACTGACTGAGTGAAAGATAAGAAAACCTTCCTACAATGGGGAAAATCCAACACAAAGTTCAAGAAAAGCACTGTAATAAATATGCAATCAAGCATTTAGATAAACAGCTATTAACATGTACTTTAATTTATCAGTATAACCAGAATATTAGAAATACCTTGAATAGAGTTAAGATACAAAAAGAAAAAGCCCCACAAGTCTATGTAATCACCATGGGAGCTTATTACCACATTTTTAGAATGTGGTAATAATTCTAAAAATTATTACCACATTCTAAAAAGAAGATGATTTAAATATTTTCTAATTTTTGACTGGTAATATGAAAGCCAAAATGTTGTCAGTTTAGCTCTAGAAATCGTCTCAGGGGTTTTAGGGCTAAGGATTCTTGTCTGATTTGGAGGATTTGGCGTGGCATCATTCATAGCAATAACGCAATACAAATCCAAATCTCATATCTTTCGAATTTGGAAACGTCTTCGCAAAATCCTTCAAATCAGGAAGGAATCAAATGCCTGGAATCCAGAGGCCTTTCCAAAAACGTTTATTTTGTCTCCTTTTGTGTTGTGAAATAATTGCAGTGGGGGTATAATAATGATGTCTTTTAAATCTTGTTGAATGTTTTGTCTTTGTTTGTTTTTGTTCTCCACTGGCCCCAGATAAAGTGGGAGAAAATGGATGGATGTCAACCTGGGGATTATGGACAATACCAGTGGAGAAAGAAGTACTTTTGTTAGTTTGTTAAAAGTACAGATACCACGGTTAAAAATAATTAAAAAAAATCAAGTAAAAATATCACATGAAAAAATCTATAAATGTAAATGTATAAATATAAAATGTATAATTGTAAGTAAATGTATTTAATGTATTTAAAAAGTACTTAAAGAGTAAAAAATAAATATCAATGCAGTGATTGTAGTGAAGATAATCAAATAAATCAATAGTTTTCAGTTTTTATTTGTATATTTTTGTTTAGTCAGACTGCAAACATCTTAAATATAAATTCCTCCAATTTTTCAGCAGGTCTCAGACTATAATAAAAAACACTTTTTATTTTCAGTCTTGTTCAAAACTACTTTTAAATCTACTTAAGTGACTAACATTTACTTCAGTACAGTCCTTTACTACTTTTACCTCGTTACATTCCACCACTGGACAGTTGAAAAGGATAATTTATGACGGCAAAAATCCAGCTCACCTTTGCTTTTTAAGATGACCCAAGATAGTATCTGCAAAGTTTAATATGGCATTTTTTTCCACTTTAGTTTTCAGTAGCAGCGGGGCAGTAAATATCTGTTTTGAGACAAATAAATAGTGTAACAAGAGGCTCACAGTTTGAACCGAATGTCACAGTTTGTAGATAAATTTAGCTTATAGAATTCTTACAGCGGGCAGATGGCAGGACTTAGTTGAATTATCCCTATTACCCCGAGGGGAGAAGACTGACGGAGGGTGGAGAGAGAATCTAGCGTTCCAGCTGTTGCCATATCATGTTTGACATCCATGTTTTGGCTCATTCACTTTTTCTTTTTTTTTTCTTTTTTTTATAGCGCCTCAAAAGCCTAAAGGGTTTTTTTTTACACAGCCACCGCTTTGTTAACTTCTCTCTCGGCTTTTGTTTTCCGACCCGGAATAAGTCCAAGTGTGTTCCACCGCGACCTATGAGCCTGCGACTGCCAGTGACTCACGACTAAGGATTTTTGAGTCAGCGTTTTAATACGGTTGAGTCATTTAAGGGAGCCACAAAGAAGCACTTTCACTGCAACGAAGAGGTAGATCAGTAAACACAATAACAGTCTGTTTGTTGTGAAGTTAAATTAGACACACTGCTGCTTGTGTAACTTCCTTGTCAGTAAAATGAGAATGTGATGGCAAATTTTAGAAGACTGTAAGCAAGGAAATTCATATCAAAAATCAGAATTGGAATTGCAAAATGGCAAAAAACGTATTTGTGACTGACAAGGAACAAAGCCAAATAACGAGCAGGATTTTGTAGATTTTGATGCCTTTCTAACTTGAACCAAACTAAGGCCAAAGAAGGACTAAATCAGGATTAAACCATGACTAAATGACAGTAAACCAGGACCAAACCAGGACTAAACCAGGATCAAACAATGACCAAAACTGGGACTAAACCAGGACTAAACCAGTACCAAAATGTAACAAAACCATGACCAAAACTGGGACTAAACCAGGACTAAACCAGTACCAAAATGTAACAAAACCATGACCAAACTGGGACTAAACCAGGGCTAAATTGAGGTAAAACAGGACCAAACCTGGACTGAACCATGGCTAAACCAGAATCAAACCAGGACCAAAGCAGGACTAAATCAGGATTATACCTGGGGCAATCCAATACTAAACCAGGATTAAACTGTGGCTAAATCGCAATAAACCAGGACTAAACAAGACCAAACCATGACCAAACTGGGACTAAACCAGGACCAAAATGTAACCAAATCAGGACCAAACCAGATACTAAAACTTTATTGAAACTAAATACTCATTTGAGCAGGTATCGTTAAGAAAAACTCACATTCACAGGACAGAAATTAACTTTTCTTGAAGCTTTAGAATGATTTTGAGCTGTATCAGAACAAATATAAGAGCACAAAGACTAGAATATGCCCATGGACCACTGTGGAACCTACCTGGACCACTGAAAGATTAAGTGTGGATAGAACTCCACATAATATAAAAGGAAATTCTATGATATAATGTGCAAAAATACATTCTATTGTCTAAAAATAGGGTGTTTATTATTATCATTGTGGTATTAGAAATGGTACTTTGTATTCTGACTCTTTTCCTTGGTATCAAAGTTCCGATCTGTACAAATTACAACTAAAGGTCTTTTGGTTATAATGGAAAATTATGTTCCCAATGGCTGAACAACTTTTTGCACAGTTTTGTATCTACTTTTACATCCTTTCGTGCCATCCATTGGTGCCATGTTAATAATGGAATTTTTTGTAAAATGTAAACCTGTAATCATATTGTTCTTTCCAAACCACCATTGCTGTGTTACCTGTGTTCCCCCCGCTCCTCCACTCTGCACTTCTGGCTTGTAAAAGTGTTAAAATTAAAGAGATGCATGCTGTTTTTACAAGCTCGCCTTTAGACCTCTTTCTTTGTTCACTGATTTTCGTTTCTCAGATTTCAATCCAAAACTTTGAAATTCCTCTTTTCAAAAAAATTCCCTTGGTTAAAAAAAAAAATCTCATTCCAACTTCGATTTTGACTGATCTCCCATCCAAGCACCGTGACATTAAATTATTGATAGTTCCAATGAGACCTAACTGTAATACAGGTTGTTGATCTTTTATTAATATATCAACCCAAGTATTCATTTGTACATCAGCATGGGAATAAGTCTGTAATTCCTTGCTTAATATTCCGAGTTATTCCTGGGCAAAAAGTCCCCTGTCTCCTGGGAGAATGACAATGTGGATGCATTTGTAAAGCCAACCGTTGGATCAGCTTGACTTGGCTAAGCACATGACAAAGTAGAGAGGGGAGCCCAAATCTCTATTACAGTACACGAGGTTTATTCTACAGGTTTTTTCCACAAGCGGGGAACCTAGTGCCGCCATTATGTCATCTCTATAAATAGCAGTTGTTCCAAAGAGAGACACATTCAATCATTATACACCCCAGCGGAGGATTAAGAGTAATGGGGTGCCTATTCAGCGGCATGCGCACTTATGCAGTGGTAGGTCCATTATAGCTCAAGTACTTTATAATACTGTTAAATTGTGTTTAATTGCCATATAGGTAATATTTATGCTGGCGTGCGAAGGGCTAATTCATTTCCTGTCTATTACTTATAGTAGGTTATTAATGAGCATAATTAAAAAAGGCATTAATGCTAACCTGAAATAATTTAGAATCTGGTATTGGGCAATATTTTCAACCGGAAGAACGAAATGTTTTTAATACAATAAGACATAATTCACACTATTAGTTTGCTAATTATATTTCATTAAGATTTCCTACTGATTTCCTATTGGACGGCGCTATACTTTTTGGGACCCCTTTCTGTAACAAGAAGGGCTCCAAATAAACTATACCAAACTGTGCATCGATTAATCAACTAAAAGGGGTGGGAAAAGTTGGCAAAAGTTGGCAAAGTTATTAGAATGTCGCACAAAAACGGGGAAGTGCAAGTAAACTGCACCTTCATAAGTTCATAAGGCCTGTGTCCTTGGGCAAGACACTTCATCCACATTGCCTAGAATGAATCTGTCCCTGGGCAGCTGTGGCTACAATAGTATTAACCACTGAGTAGCCCATGGAGTGAATGAATAAAGCACGAGATTGTAAAGTGACTACAAAGGTTCTGGTGAAGTGATATTTAAGACTAACACATTATTTCTAAACCAGGCATACTTTTTAAATCCTTTTTTGTTGCATCCTTTATTTTAACTAAATGCTCCTAAACATCTCTTATATAACTTACTTAGGTCCATTTTTCTCTGCTTCAAGCTTAAATTTCCTCTCGTTTTAATGGACACATGACCGGGACAGTGCAGTCTTAAAGTGGCAGGAGGGTTGTTGTCAGCCTGTAAAAGTTTAGGAGCGCTCGTTTTATAGACCTGCTCTGAAACATGCTGCTGTCCCACCTGGAAGCTCCAGTCACACTGCGATTCTGTCACATCTCTGCATGGGGCGAGAAGGAAAACGGTCCACTTTTTATTGTTTAGCTTAGTCTTATATCAACTTTAAAATGTGAAGCTGCAAATGTATTGACAGAGAAAATACAGTTTGTTGATGCGTCTGCAAAAACGCGCACACAAGCAGAGTTTTATGGATGATCATTTGAATCATGCAATGTAAGAAAGCCCCTCGGTGCTCTTTAGAAGCAGTAGTCCTTTGTGCATCATTAACAGCCCACAATATGCTGAGCAGGCCTGACTCTGGAAGTGTTCAAACTGCTTTTACTGCCCAACTACCTGTGTTTTGCTGCCACATATGCACATTACCCCAACAACCTATAGGCTCTGGTAACATCTGGCACTGGCAAATGTACATAAATAGAGGGCATAGCCTTTTTAAATGGTTTGGGTCTGCTAATGTTACTTGGATGAGGAGTTATGAGCGGCTGCAAGACTGGGTGTAGATTACAACTGTGCTCTTTTAATGTGGAAATACAAGAGGAGGCAGTTGGAAATAGAGCTCTGAAATATAGATTTGCTCTGGCCTTGACCACTTTTGGACTTTTCAGTGTAAATACCACTTCAAATCATTTCTTGAAATGGGAGTCAACTATTTATAATTGCTTCACGAGTGGGATGGGGTTCAAGAAATACGATTGTTTGACATTTACAACAATGGGAAGAATCCTTCAGTGGTCACCTTTTGAAACACGCAACCAAAGCGTTTCCATTTATTTTGAATGACTTACTTTAGGCAATGTGTTCAGTTATTGTAGGCTGGGAACTGGTATGCATTTTATATTTAATATTTTATTTTATTTTTTTATCTTCAAATAACCATCTATCACTAACAACTAAACAAAAAATAAATGCAAATTTTCTTGATTAAATACACAATTTTTATGTATTTATTTATGGCATAATATTCATAGTTTCTTATGTTTTTTAGGTTTCAATTAAATGGGGAGACCCTCAAGGTTCTGTACTAGGGCCACCTTTTTTCCTCACTTTTTTTTTATTTTTTATTTTTTATTTATATTATCCACTTTTATGTATTAAATTAGACAAGACTCCAGTTTCTCCCAAAATACATCCTTGCCCTGTTCCTTACCTTTGGCTTGACATGATTAGTTTTGTTCTATTCCATTCTATTCTGTTATGTCAAACTCCAGTACGTCTTTGGAACATATATGAGCAATAAGGTAATAATGTTCTTGCTAAACATCTCTTATCACATAGAAAGTCCGTGCTGTCTTTTTCTATCCATTTTGAGAGCGACTGTTTAGGTTTTGGCTTTATCCATGCTTTTATTGGCAAAGAATATCCTTCTTGAGTTTCTATAATTATATAAAAGAGAGCACAGTAATTTTATCCACTTAATAATACAGTGAGTATAATTAAGTGAGGCATTTAAACTCCCAGCAGTGGTTCATACAGTAATTCCCATCATTTTTTACTGGTGATGAATAATACTACATATATGTGTCTACCCTTCACCTTATAACCATTCCAAGTATTTATGTTTTTGTCCACACAATAATTCAGGCAAGTTTAGCTAAAGCAATAACAGCATGGGAATTACATTACAAGTGATTATACAACAGCTGAATCAAGCTTTTATTAAGGGGGAAAGTTGAAGATATCTTTTGAAATTGTTGACCAGTTTTTGCTAAGATCTTGAGAAGTGTTATGTGTGATATTGTTTTCTTTGCTACGGAAAGCTTTGTTCATATGATAGTGATGCTTATGTGTTATCATAAACTGTATAAAGAAGTGAACTAAGGGAGTGTGATGTCACCCACAGCGTTCAGCTCCAGTCAGATGTTGACAAATAAGCCAGCAGTTGTGGGAGTGAGTTAGGAGGCGACATTATAGGGATTTATTTACGGACAAAATAACGATCAATTGGAAACCCAAGTCAATGGAACCCGATGAGCCCGACGTTCAAGACAATTTTACTTGATTTGAGTAGATTCAACTTGACAAATAAAATGATCTACCAATGGAATAAGTGTGTTTAAGTAAAAAAGAAGTCTTGTTACTTTCGGAGATCATTTTACTTGTAAAGTGAAATTTACTCAAATCATGATAATACTTTCTTAATTCAAGTAATCTTCACTTGGCTAGAACACACAACTCAGTTTTAAGTTACATTTCTGAGAAAGCTGCCACTAACAACTAGATTTGAGACACTTAAAAGACACACACACACACACAGACAATTTTTTTTTTTTTACTGAATTGTGCAATTGTGCAAATGAATAAAAAAACAACAATAACTGGGTATTTGTTTGTGGATTAACTTAACTGAAACGTGAAGAAAACCAGTTTGCACAAAATGGAGAACACATGCAGATATAACTATTTTTAAGGGTGTTTCAATCTTGCTTTTAAGTTTATTGGGCAGATCATAATAAAAAGTTTGGACATACAATTTGTGATGCAATATTTTACTGAAAACTTTGCCGCCTTTTGTCAACTGAAAGACAATTGTTATTACATCTCACCAAGTCCAAATGGCAACTGAAACTGACTATAAATTAGCATTGAAGTCTTTAAAAAAAAGTTTATACTGCTTTGTTGCTGGTTTGTTTTAGTGAAATTGTTTTATGGAGTAATCTTTGGCACTCAATATTTCTGGAACTAACTAACAAGGCCAACGTGATGTACTGGAAGAATGCTGTAACCTGGAAAAAATAAAGTTTTTAGCAATTTAGTTTGATTACAAGTTGTTAAAAATTCTTATCACTGCATCAAATGACCACATGTTATAAAAATGTAGTTTTGTTCACACTTTTTTCCACACTAGTCCCTTACGATATCCATGACAGACATTTTTAAGAGTCTGCGGTTCAAATCCCAAATGTCTCAAATATAATAAATATACAAATGTCAAAAATCAAATAAAGTCTTTACTGTTTTATTACTTAGCAACATGAGAAGAAACACCAGCACCAATATCTAACCGCTCTATTTTACTTTCAAGAAAATCGTGTTGATTTATTACTTATTTAATACAAGTCGATTCCAAGCATCTGTAGCCAGCTAAACGCACACCAAGCTGGTCACTCTCATTGACAATATAATACCATTTTTTAAAAGTTTCTTCCCGAGTTATGACTTCACGGCGTCTGCATCTGTTCCCAATCGCTGCCATTTTGGATTTTACCAGATATTTGCATTATGGCTTGTCCCTTCTACTTCATTCTCTGCTCCGTGTGGTTGCTTGCTTGTCTCCGCAGCCCTCTTCATTTCAAAGAACCGTGGGGTGTAGTGGCCTCCTCTTGTCATCTGGCCGATCTTCAGCTCCTCTCCTCTTTCTGTTGTCATCTCCCTCATGTGGAAGTTATTACGCAACGGGTCAAAAA
The DNA here is from genome assembly GCA_000787155.1 of Scartelaos histophorus. NCBI lineage: Eukaryota > Metazoa > Chordata > Actinopteri > Gobiiformes > Gobiidae > Scartelaos > Scartelaos histophorus. The sequence continues at coordinate 26,824 of KN493108.1, forward strand.
GCAAATGCACAAGTGTTGTTTTGGAGGCACTGGGCACGCTCCGAACCGAGGGAGATTTATAACAGTGGGGCTAACCACTCAAACAAGGCTTCAAAGGACTTCATGTGTTGGCTAATGTCATCCAGATCGCACTGTAGTGGAATACTAATCATATAATATTTTCTGATTTATAGCATTGGCTTTATGTATTTATAAAGTAATACAAAATAAACTGGATGGCAGGCGAGTTGGTAAAACACAATCACTCTTGTTTATGGCAACACTTTGTCATATTGTCGGTTCTTCTCAGTTACAAAACATGCAACGATATGAATAAAAAGTGAATTCACAATCTTCTGTTTTTGCTCATGGCTGCTTGACTCCATCTACCTCAAATCTTGAAACACAATTAAGCCATGTTTATGCAGTTGCCTTTGACAACCTTTTTACGGCCGTATTGGCAGTGGATACGTCCTGGCCATCTATGCCTGTCCGTCCATGGGAGTGGATCTCTCCTTCACTGTGGTTCTCCTCGAGGTTTCTCGGTTTTTTCCCACTGTTTTTTTTTTTCCTTGCTGAAGAAGGAGGGTCTAAGGACAGGAGATGCTGGGACAATTATCCATTTGCCTGCTTGTTGTTGGACATTCTGTATTTTTGAATTGTTAATTAATTATGAATTATTATTATTAATTTTTTTTTTATTCTGCTTCATTCTCTGACATCTCTGTTTGCTAAATTAACAATTTTGTGAAGCCCGCCGAGATAACTGTTGTGATTTTGGGTTATACAAAAATAATTTGAATTGAATTGAGAAACAATACATTGTACATTGATTTGGTCTGCTTTATTTGAAATGTTGCAGAGGTAACCGTGGTCAGTTTGGGCGAAGTTTGAACTAGCGATTCTCTGTTTGGTGGGCAAGTGATTCACCTCTATCTTGTCTTTTCTTATCTGAAGCTTTAAGATTTATTTCCGTGTTGCCTATTTGACAAGAATTTTGCTTTGCTGAACTTCACTTTGAACTATCATGTGTATAGAAACAAACTCATTTCGTTATCTGTGCAGTGGCCTACCTTACCAAAAGCTGCATCCTCCGCTAACTCTACATATCTCTTATCTCCTTGTCCCACTTTTATCTTCTCATTTTGCAGAAGATACAAAGCCTTATTCATGGGCTGAGTGACTGGGCCCAGCTGCTGAGCCTCACTTGTCAGTCTGCCTCTAATGAAAGCTCCTCTTGCCTCTGGTACAGTTGAAGCTATTGTGTTGAAGGAAGGGCTGGTTATTTCTGCTGTTTTGTCTTCTGCCCTAAAAGCACAAACAGATTACAGAGGGACCTAATGTGCAGTGACTTGTCCTTGCTCCGACCTTGATGAATATTGGATTGGGAGTCCAGCTGGGCAGCTCCTAGGGGCTGTATGGGGGGCCCCTGTAAACTTAATGAGGAAGAGTTGAATGCGTCTTTCCGGTAAAAGTAATACAGTGGGTGTAGATGTAGGAAATGGTCAAGGGTCTTCAGGCAATTTTGCTGAGGGGAAGTTGATCATCTGATAGTGTTCACATTGTACGAACAAGAGTATGAAATATTTGGCCACCAATAAGTCAATTTTAAAGGTCTTGGGAAGGGTTCTCTACATCCTCCAAGGTACAGATCAGTTCGGTGGAGAGGCGAGCCCGCTCATACAAAAATGCATGTTCTTAAAGGCATTTCTGAACAATAAAATCACCGCTAATGAAACAAAGACTGAACAGATATTTAATGCCATACTTCGGAACATACTAAACGAAGCAGCAGCATCTATCTAACGAAAAAAACGTGGTGTATCCTCAACCGGAAAAGTTACAGAATGCATCTTTAAGTTTTTTGCTGGATACTTAAAGGGAAAAAAATGCAATTACTACAAATTCAGTTAATGATATTGATGGGGCAAGCCACACAGAAGCCAATTTTATGATTTAAAGCTACAGTATGGAACTTTACGGCCACTTAAAAACATGTCTTTACTGTGAACGAGCTTGCATCTCCACAAACCTGACTCTTGCTCTGACTCTGCTTGTCTCCAGTGTGGTTCCTTTGGCTATAATCTTCCACAGGATGGCATAAATGTATCTACGAATGTTCCAAAGTATGGTTTTAACTTCCTATTTTTATGAAGTCAAGCTGGTCACGTGCCTCCTGCAGAAGCGTCCATACTGTACCTTTAAAATCACCAGTTTACATTTTTGGAACTATTTTTAGCATTGCTTGATACGGCCAGTGGCTTGGGACAGAGGCCACTGTTAAATAACATTGTACAGAATACCTCTCCAATGTTTCCAATTTACAAAACCCAAAAACTTTTTATTTTACCAGCAAACCTTGGCCCACATTTTGGTACCTAAACAATGGAATACATGTGTCTTCGTCACTCAAATTGTATATTAAATTTAAATTGCAAACATCAGAAATATGCAACCTCATTATAAACAACAGGCTCACACACAAATCCACAAACCATTCTATTTAGTACATGGGAGCCGTGCTGTGCAGCTTGACTGGAGCTTCAGCCAGAATAGTAATTTCTACCAAAAACAATCAAAGTAAGTGAAGTGTGGACGCTTCGGATCTCTCTGGCATGGACCAGCGCTGACTGCACAGTAATGAAAGAATGTGCAAAAGGCCAAGGCTCAAATCGCAGCTGAGTCAAACAAAGGAAAAGTAATAAAGCTTTTGGAGGGCTACATAATTGAGTCTGCAAGTAATTTTAACCCATGTGTATATATATATGTACTGTGTACTTATGTTTTTTACTGTAATGTATACAAGTTATATGTAGAGACGTTAAGATTATTTGGTTAATCGGAAATTGACTGTTCAGATCGAAATATAATCATGGGAACCAAAAACATACAAGACAACAATACAAAAACGAATGAAATTGCAATTTATCAAATCGCGAAAACTGCAATTATGCAAGTAACTTTATATCCTCTGCAAAAAAGCAAATCCTCTTATCCTTAGTCTTATTCTGTAAACATATTTTCATCTGACTGTTCTCATCAAAGTCATAGTATGAAACTTTTTAGCAAAAAACAGATTAAAATTAAATTACTGAACTGTAAAATATAGAAATACTGCATTACTGTGAGCAGGCCTGTGTCTCTATAAACTTAACTCTTATGGCATTCTTGCTTCCATTGAAATATTGTTCCTTTGGCTATAATCTTCCACATATAATTTTCCATAAAACATATCTATACGCTCAATGTTCTGGAGTATGGTTTTAACTTTCAATTCCCATGGTGATGTGCCAGGTTCAGAAACTTACATACTGTATTTCATCATTCAGATATAGAGTTTTAAGTCATGAAGCTGGTCTCATACTAAAGGAATTGCACTGTATTATACAATGAGAACCTTCACAATGTTTCGTCATGGTGTCAGTTATTAGGAATAATTTTAAAAACATGTCTTTTCTCACACAGTAAACATTACATAACTAAAATTTGATATTATGACATTCTTATGTGTAATCACTCATTCGTCCCAGAGTGGTCCGTAGTAAAAGTTTCAAAGAGAATCATCTGGACGCTGTTTTCTTCTTCGCTTGATGCTTTTTCAGAGATACATTGGAGCTCAGTAAATTGCATGGCACCCTGTAATCGTGCATGGGTGATATCACTGTTGTTGAAATGTGACAAGTAAACTGTTTTCAGACCTGAGCGCAGACCTATGCCTTCACATGTGGAAGTAATACTGTCCGTCCAGGGCGTAATCATAACATAAGCTGAGGGGGCACATCCTTCCCAACTATCAACTATGTTTAAAATACCTCACCCTCTAGATACTAGTGTGGATATATGAAGACAGAGGTGGCCTGTCTACATTTTATTTTGAGTAAAGTGAAACCGACCATGTAAAGTATATGTGTTGAATTGTGGAAAGATTTTCAATGGGATACAGCAGTGCGTTTTAAAGCTATTATTGAATCCACGGAGAAGAAAGAGCGAGTATATAAAGGGTCACTGCGAACTTTGAACATGCTCTAATAGGCTGTGGCAGGGAGGGCATGTGGCGTAAAACCATATTGTTTTCACTTTTATCTGACCAAAAGCACCAGGAAACACATTTGACACATTTTATTATTTCTATACAGTTTGCATGTCTTCTCAAAAGCTTGGACACACCCTCTCATTCAATTTACATTTTAGATACATATAGAAAACATCAAACATATGTAAGATTTATGGAATTGTGTAGAAAAAGACAAAATTACAATTTTTTTTTTACTTTTTTACTTTTTTTGCTACATAATTACATACATTTTGCTTCATATATTTGATGTTTTCTGTATGTATTTAAAATGTAGTAAGTATAAATAGTAAAAATAGTAAAAAAAAAAAAAAAGTAGTAAAAATAAAGAAAAAATCCTGAATGAGAGGGTGCGTCCAAACTTTTGACTGAATAATCTATAATTATTTTCACAGAATTTACCATCTGCAAATCCCATCAGTGGACATGCTTAGTTACACTTATTAACTCAATATAAGTAATAAGCAGGAAGATTCGCAAATCCCTTCTATGAGACCCACCCACCACTGAACCACATTGCTGCCCCATTATGGATCCATTATATAAAAATGTGTTCAAATATCGTGCAGATTTTCCCCAATCCTCTGCAGGGTTTTCTCTTGACAAAGTGGTGATGGATGTTCATTCATAAGCTGTTTTGGGTCCAGCTGGCTCACAGGTTTTTGCTAAGCCACTTTTCACTCCCACAGAACTGCACACAGTATTATGCCCGGATGACTGGAGTTTATATACTTCAACTTGAGCTAATTGACTAGAAGTAAATGTCTGTAAACTATCTGGTACTTGCTTATCTTGAGTAAGTTTGCAGTTCCAAGTATTTCTACCATGACGAACTAAAACGTGTGAGCTGCAATCAAGAGTTTATTGAGTGAATTAAATTTGACATTTAGACATTGGCAGGTACAAATGTCAAAGTCAAGTGATCTTAGAGAAAATTATGGATTTCTTACAGGAAAATGTCTTTTCCAGTGATGAAGAAGGAAAGGAGATGGAGAGGCTGAGGAGAATTATGGTTCTGCTGCTGTAATTGAGTTGGGTTGCGATACTTGACTAAACTTACAGGTGGAAAAGAAGGGACAGTGAGCAGATTTATTTTATGGCACTGATGTGTTCAAAGACTGGGGCTGGACGTTCCTGTCATGATATTTTGGTAAAATCATCATATTTTCACAAATTTTCTCTTGAACGCAGCTTTGCACGCGAGAACATTTCTTCCCCAATGCTGCGCAGGTGGTTTAAAACTATTGCAGTGAAGTGTGAACTTTCAGAAGAAGTGAATGGCTTTAGTTACCTCTTCCAGCTGTTCAAATATAAAGATACTAACTGTGCATGAATTGTCCAAAAATTTGGTTCTAAGGACTTTCTGATGAATTTTTTTGGCATCCAAGCTGGCTTATAGCTGCAGATAGGTGACTGGCAGGATTTTAATTATTTATACTTCTATACCACCTCTAGTACTACTATCACGCCTAAGTACTTCTCTCTCCCTCTTCTATAATCTCACTCAGTCTGATTTTTATATCTGCCTCTCCTGGAAGCTTAAACAGACACCGGGAGCAGCTCACCCCTGTCCTCCTCAGAACATTAGTGACCTGAGCCCTGCAGTGGAGTCTGCAGAGCGTCAGCGGTGGCTCTCAGTTCAAAGCCTCAGTATGAGACAATCGCAGACGCACAGAAGGAGCAGGCTAACCTATCGTCCATACAGTCCATAACCCAGTGCAGAGTTTATAACCCGGACCATCCACCAGATGTGCAGCTGACGCAGACCAGCCTCTGCCTCCAGCTACACACAGCACGAGACTCAATGCTAAAGACATGCAAAAGAAGTATTCTATGAACTATTGTGCATTTTGTCCATGTTTTATTTATTTAGTGTATTATATATTGTGCTCTGGTGATTAATGATTTAATTTTATTACCTACAAGCATAGTTTCCTTTCTGTTTGGTGTTAGATCCAGTGATTTGAAGGTTGGCAGTTCTATAATAAAAACCTTAAACCTTGTTGGTGGAGTGGTTAGATCCTCTGGCGCACAGGTTGGTGGTTCCATTTCAGCTGTTTATGTGTTCATGGGCAAAACATGTAACTCATCTCACCCTAGTGTTTGCATACACTGGTGCCTTGAAGTTAGAAAACCACTATATATGATCATTTACCATTTAAAATTGTAGTAAAGTAATAAACATAAAAAGTAGATGTTGGAATAAATTATTTTGAAATCAGGATTTCTGTTTAAATTGTGTGATTAACTGTAGCTGGTAAGGGCTGCAATGTTCTTTTTTATTTTGAGTCAGTCATTGCTCATCCATTGTCAGTTTGAAACCACCATCTCAATGACTTTGCTAACTTTAGGACTCAGTTAAAACAAAACAATATTTGGGTGCTATTTCTGTAGTTCCCATGCCTTTTTCTAAAGCATACTGTAAAGTTAAAGGCCCCTGGACCTAGCTATAAATCTAATTATACTGTCATTTTATATTTCATTTCATATCTGGATTCTGTCAGCCCTCCTAACCACTTTCCCTCTATACAGTCAGCCATAAGTGTTACGCGTTTCTAAAAACATGCCATAAAGTCTTACAAATTTGTGCCGTACTTGGCTGTGTGTGTCATCGCGCTCCAATTGTGTCATCAAAACCTCGGATTGACCTGGGAAGACTCCTCCATCTTTTTGTGTCCTGATTTATAGAGTATTGCTCCATGACAAAGTGCGCAATAACTTGTGATCCCATCCACTGTGGCGTCGTCATCATTCAGTGCAGATTCTCATAAGGGTGGACTTTCAGTAGCCCGGCAGCCCATTTCTCAGCCCCCAGTTCTCCATGTCTTTTGAAGGGACGCAGAGTTGTTTATGTTAGCGAGAACCAGACCTTCACCATCATGCTTTTATTGCTTTGAAAAGACACTACGTAATATACAGGGCCCTGGCCAACATGTATACAGTATGTGCTTAGCCATGGAAAATGGGAGATTTTAAGGTAAGCAGAGGTGGGTATAGCCTAAAAAAAGTATTGTATTGCCAAAACACATGATTCATGCAATCATTAAGGGATTATGATCAAAGCTTAGCAATAAATGCAACTTTTCATGGGTCAGTGTTCACCTGCTTATCCATGGGTCCTTTGCCTTGAATGTTCCATCGCATTAAATTAGTCTAATTTGTATTTTTTTTCCAGTTACAGGTATTTTATGATATATGGTCTCATTTTACATATGGCTTTTTCACCTTCAGGGCATCAAAGTGTTTTGCATCAAGACTGTTGTTGCAGTTGGAGAAATGGACCATTCCTCCAAAGTATTTCCTCTGGAAGGTTTCACACATTTGCCACATATTGTGTAAAAATATAAAAATAAACTGCATCTCCAAGGTCCATAGCTCTTGCGCCTTAGCTAGCCTCTTGCATAGTCTCCATGGATGCGGGAAAAACAAACAGTTCATTTTGCACAATTAATTTCACATAATCCAACGGTCCCTTGTGTTCATTCCCTCAAAATATTTCCTCTGCGATGCTGATCTAAGACTATATTGAATTGCTGGTTACAGTGATAATGTTGTTTATTTTAATTTGCTTTTTCAGAAAGAAATGGCGCAGTTTAAGATAAATATATTGTGAAATAGGCTCTTAGATATATTCAACATTATTATGAGCTTTTGCATGTGTTAGGTTTGGCAGCGGCTCAGTGGTTCTGGCGTTGATTAGGCATTCCCCTCACCCCAGTGGCTGAGCAGAGCAGTGCAGCAGAGGTGGAGCTGTAATTGGGGACATATGGTTGTGTGAACCCTTTCCTCTGTGCACCACCGTCTTTAGGTCAAAGCAGCAGGAAGATCAAATGCTCCTCTTTAGCGGAGCATTCCTCAATAAAACAACAAGCCGGCAGGAGAGAGGGAAAGAAAGGAAATCAGAGAGATGAGTGCAGACAGCAGAAGGGAGAGAGACAGGTGGAGACAGTGGACGCATATGGAAGATGTTTGGGGTAAGATCACAGGACTCCGATGTCCATCTCCAGGCTTCACCTCCAATCATGTTTGGTCTTGGCCACTTTTACTCTATATGTCATCACCTGAAATTGGGCTCTATTTTGTTTTTATTTAATAACTCTAGGGAAGATGAGAAAAAACACGTGTTAAGCAGACTAAGCAAACATGGATTAGCTTAAGTTGTTCTACTTTGAAGTATGACTATTAAAACAATTGTGAATTTAGTACATACAATAGTGCATTTATGTAAGATGCAAAACTGTTCAAATAACCAATATGGCACCAGTAAAATCCAACTTATATATACCTTATACCTTATTATGTATGGTGAAGGAACACTTTATTATCCATGTACAGGAAATTTGTCCTTTTGACCCATTCAGTGCCACTGGGGCATTTCCTCGAGGACCCATCTTCGTGATCTTGTTGCAAGGCTTGGTCAGGACTACCGTAAATGGAGGATTTGACCTATGGTGCATGTTTTTAGTTGATGGAAAAGGTTTGGAAACAGAAGTGCCAGAGGAAACCCACCCAGACACGAGGAGAAACATGCCAACTCCACACAGAAATGCACAGGCGACTTGGGAATCAAACCCAGAACCTTCTTGCTGTGAAGTGATTTCCAGCTACTCAGCCAGGTGGTGACATTTCTATTGGATAACTTACATATTGTGTTGAATATATTGCCTTTTATTTGTATTTATAAAGCAGCATTTCTGGATACTTTGCTGTAACAACCGCCTTCATTCAATACTACGGAGTCCATGTAGTTTCCAGACATTCTTCCTTCACTCATTCATCAAACATTTAACTACAGTTCAGCACCACTTTTATCCCTTAGCTCTTCTCCAAGTCAAATGTTTCACTACATTAAAAAGTACTTCCCGTTAAGTTCAATTTCTGACTAATTCCGTCCATTATTATCTATCATTGTTGTCTGCACATCCATGGTTACTGGGCAAGTAGGACATATTTCCCGATACAGTGTAGATTTCCATTGTACAAAAGTCTCAAAATCTACGCCAGACAAGATCCATGGTTTGGCGCGCAGTTAACCATGGTAGGACTTTAAAAATCACTAAACAGTCAATAAATTTGTCTGTAATCTTACCATAGGAAATTGAGAAATACAATCGAGATCCTTGTTTTTAGCTCCTCTTCTGTCCTCCATCATCTTATCCAATTGTTTTCAGACACTGGGTTTATTGGAGGTGAAGTTAATTCATTTTAGGAGTATTTCTGTTGGAACACTCTGTAAAGATGTTTTAGTCCTGCATAACTTTAGAAATATTGCGAATAATCTGTGATTTATGTTTATAATGTAGGATTCTGTTCAGATTGGACATAGTAAAGAACTGCCGGAGCATAAAAGAGAGACAGATAATTTATTGATCCCGTGGGAAATTCAAGTTTTGCTACAGTTTTTGCAACATTTACACTGTGCTTCTAAGTTGCCTGTGTCAGGACAGTTTGAGTAGAGGAAGAGCCAAAAGTTTCCCTCCTCTGTGACCTGCAGCATCACAGAAATATCCAGGGGGAGCAAGGACAATGCAATGGGAAAGGCTTTGTTCTTACTCTGTTCTGGTGTTTCAGATGGTGGTGAAATGGATTATTTGCTCTTAAGTATTTCTTCTGGAAGGTCTTGCTGCCTCATATTGTGTAAAAAGTCTGTGGCATCTCAAAGATCCTTACTTAGCTCCTTATTCTAACCTATTACAATTTGAAAGAAGATATGAACATGTTTGCAGAGGTCTGAACTACAGCGCAATTACGGGAAATTATGTGTTTTTGTGTTTTAGATTCAATTGCAACATATTGTGCAGCCCCCGTGTTTAGTCAGCCTCCCGCATACCCCCCTCCTTTTCACAGTGACATAGAAATTACCAAAGAACTCTTGACTCAAAGGCGTCTTCTCTCTGCTTTTATTCAGCTCAGTGTAATAGAAGCCAGACATGGGGTATATCAGTTTTTTTTTGCTTTTTTCTAAAGTTTTCTGTTGCATGGAGTTACAGTGATGAGTGGACGTGGAGTATTATGATAATCAGTGTCGAGCCAATGGAAAAATACAAGAACAGGCGCAATACAGATCCACCCAGCATTCTTGGTTGTAACTGTCTGTAGTCAGAGCTTTAATCAGAAAAGTCAACAGTATCTCTATTGCAAAAGTTGGAAAAGAAAAAAATGGCTGCAATGTTATGCTCATCTTTACTGGTGTTCCTTCTTGCTGAAACCCTAAGTAATGTTGAAACATGCTTTTAGTTGTTTTTATCAGTTTGTATAGATATCGTATCAAATTATCCAAGCCTATAAGACATTATCTATGCAACAAATATGTACATTTATGGTGTTAATGTAAGGCTAAGTTTAATGGACTTCTCAGTGTTTTTCTATATTGAATCCCACAGCATGAAAATGCACTTGATTTTGGTTCCTTATAACGTTTCTCACAATTTGTTTGTGCATAGAAACGTACTGAAGAATAAGCCATGAGTTCTACCATGTTCTACCTGAAAAACAGAACTAGTTCATTCCAAACTCATTCTTAGGATCCTAATGATTAACTTTGAGATAATAAGTACGTTTATAAGTGAGTTTCACAGCAACAGAGGCCAGAGTGTCACTGTAATGCGAAAAACAACTAGCATGCTAATACTGGCATGGATGAAAATGCGTTATAATTAGATGCAAACAGCACACGGCGATCCAATTTTGACCCAAAGAGCTGTTTATGCAATATATCTGTTCTTTTATTATGAAAGAAATGATAGGTACAGGTATATCCACTTTAAATATCAATTTTTATGAGATAATGTAAGTGTATTGTGACTGGTGTCCGTTTCTAGTATTAGGAATCAATACAAAATGGCCTATATTCCATACATTCTGTGCAGTCCTTAATGCGTTCACCATCTTTGCCTGATCCTGTGCAGGTGTCTCTCGCTCTCTGATGTTCTCACACACATGCAGGCCCCACATCCTTTGTTTCCATCTGCTTCGTCCATTAAAACTACTGACGTTTTTTACTGGGACACAACCAGTTTTGATGAATCTCTGCTGCACAAAGCCTTCTGGACCCTCCATCTCCACAGTGTATGCCACATGTGTGAACAACATTACTCCTTGTTATTCTTTTTGAAGACAATTGATTTTAAATATGCCATTTATGTCTTACAGGAAATCTTATATACTGTACAAAACTAAACTAACTCAATCATACATCCTACAAGTAAGCCGTACAGCGTGTTCAATGCATTAGCTGGATCAGTTACTTTTTAATGTACAGCGAAGGAAAGTGGTACGGAGCACGTTTCAACCACGATATAAGTCAATTTGAGTTGCAGAATGATTTGTCTATAATACGTTTTCTCCGCTTGACGTTAGAAAAATCGCACGGTTTAATCGGCATGCGAAAAATACCTTGCATTTTTCCTAGCCCTTCCTCTCATCAGTCACTGCCTCTTCACCCTGCCTTCCTCATTAAGAACAAGCTAAATAAATAACGAGAAGTGCTTTTAAACTTATCCCAGAACAGTAGGAGTTTGTGTTGCATTGTATAAATAGAAGGTCCAGGCATATAGGCTACACGCTTTGTTCTTGGGTTGCTGGTATAATTGTAATAAATACATGTAATGGAAATGTTTGAAGTCAGAGCACATGTAGTTATTTAGGCAATAAAACAAAGCCATGTCTGCAGAGTCTTGTTCTGGATTGTTCTGCTAACCTCAAAAACCCCTTCGAATATGTTATGAAATTAGTCTCGTATTAGTTTAACACTTCATGTTTTAGTTTTCTTGCTTCGATCTCTCAAATATTAAATCACAATTGCGATGTGTCTGAAAAATCTGTTTGACATTTCTAAAGATTCAGCCATGTTTTATAATTTTTTTTTTAAATTTGCCGGGATTGTTCCATTATATGACATTAAACATTTGTTCATTGTGACTGTTTCTGTTGCTCAAATATACAGTGGTTCCTTTTGTGAATGGGGGCGACTCTCCACAGATCTTAACTGTAATGTAGCGTTGTGCTAAACTGTGGAACATTCTGGATAAAGCAGTAACATTTCCATGGAGACAAGCAAATTTCGGACCCTCCACTAGAAATGTTAGGCAGTTCTTACTTTAGTTTTTGTATAAGAAAAATCTCAGTTTCATGTTTTTTCAAATACAGCCTTACTTTAAGTCGAAAAGGAGGATAAACCCAATTAAAAAAATGCAAAGGTTGTTTTAATTTGACTGTAGTTTTACTGGCGTTAGCATATTGTTGCTGTAAAGGATGTTCAGGCTTTTCGGCCGCAGATTCTGGAAAAAACTGCCCCCCAATACGCACTTCATTATAAACTTTGGCCTGTTCACGTGGAGGCTTAAAACTCATCTATTCAGTCTAAGATGACTAATCCAATGACCTGTTTCACACTATTTCATCGCTTAATAATTTTGCCTGTTTTTAAATTGTGTTGATTTTATTGGAAAGCGCCTCGATAAAGAGCGAGTGATTGATTCTTCTCCGCTGCTTCGGCCTGTTCCTGTGCCCATGTCTTGATTAGCTGCTGGCCCCTGTCCCCGGTCCCGTCCCTGTGCAGTGGAGCTGTCGGGGCCCGATGGAGTCACGATGTCTCACACCCACATTCTCCGAAGCATCTCTTACACAGTTTATCTTCTGCAGCAGACGTCAGCAATCAGAGCCCTGGCAGCGGCCGCAAAGAAACTCAATTCAATTTGGCCATAGACGAAATTCTTGGGATGAAGTGGTAACATCATTTAGAGAAGAATTAGATTGCTGGCTTATGTTTTTTCATTATGTTTTATTTTATTATGTTCTCTGTTGCCTAGATTAGAAGGATTTGCATACTCCACGGTATCATATTTAAACTCGTCTATCTACATTTTCTAGTTTTTTGCCACTAGGCCAAGTTACAGGTCAGATCTGGGGAAAGGCGAACCCAAGTTAGTTTTGTTGTCAATTTCTTCACATATAATTTGGATTTCTTTGTATGTCAAGAAAGGTTTTGTGCTCTAAAAATATGCAATACATGCTAGATAAAAAACTTTCCACACAAAACAATACAAACTCCATGGAGACAAGCAAAAACAAGAGAGACCCTCCACCAGAAAAGTTGCACAATGGAGCTTTAAATTAAACTTGGACCTGTCAGGAAGTTGTAAGATAACATAGCGAAAGATTTGTTGTAAAACCGGGTTTATATTTTGATGATTTTTCCTAAAATGTGCAAGAATCTAAGCTTTTAGCAGCTTTGAGACAAGTGGGTGATGTCGCTAGGTCAAGTTACGAGCCGGATTTGTGGAAAGGCGAGCCCAATCGCGGTATAAATTGATGTTTTTCGTGCACTAAATAACTAGACAGAAGCATTCCACAGAAAGCAAAATAAACTCCATCTAGATCCTCCAGAAAATGTACATGTTAAACTTGAGTAGTAGAATCGACCATGTCAGAACCGTCAGATGTGCTTTTAATAGTTTTTGTTTGGTCCCCATCCAAACTACCGTCCCATATCGACGTCTATGTATGTGAAGATGTATCCTACAGATCAGAGAGTCCGTGTGGGCCGCTCTGATGTATCCGTCTTCCCAAAGGATTCTGGGAATGTTGGGATCCACACAGAGTACATGTCCACACCTGGGACTTACGCATACCTCTGATCCACGGTATTCTCACCATGCGAACTCTTGGCTCTTTGGATTCGCTATTCGCAGTGAAGTCACGTCGAAACCGCCAAACGGCCCCGGTGTATTTGCGTCGTGGATGTAGACGGGCAGACTGGCTGTGATCATGACGGGTTTAAATCTTCACCCGTGCAGACAGAGGTTGGATGGGTGATTTTGGAGGTTAAAGGTTATAGAGTTTGGGATTACGTCTTCAAACATCACAATGGGCCCTATTCAAACCAGTAGTTACCAACACTGGTTGATTAGCCCAACGTAACAGAATGATACGGTGACATTTAGATGAAGAAAACTGGGCCATTTTCATTTTTCCTCGACTTTTACTACTGCAAACCGCCCGCTGGGAGTCAGTTTTCCGCAAGTTATAGGCAAAACTGACTCATAAGAACATACCTGGAGTTGTGTTTTGTGTATTCATCTGCATCTCCAAAGCTCATAATGCTCTGTTCCAACTTGTGATGTCATGTAGTTTTCACGTTTTACCTTTTGTTCAGTTTATATTAGGCGATTTCAGGATTTAATGGAGTTTAAAAACACAGTGGAGCGCTTCCTGTAGGTGGAACAAAGTGTTTTTCGCTTGCAAGAAGAACAAATATGCAGGATTTGTGTGTTTAAACCTGTGTGAATGAAGCAAAACGCGACTCAGGGTATGTTTTTGATGAGGAAATATTATAAATTAGCATAATATTGGTTGTTAATGTAGTACAGATGCTAAATATTTAACTTTAAATTCAAAAATATTCTGAATCAGAGTCAGAATAAGTTTTATTGCCAATGTGAGTGAACAAAAGACACAAGGGACACCAACTTCTTCTTTCATCCACAGACAAAAGTTTAAATAATGTTCCTTATAACCACATCTTGAAAACCTAAAATACAATATTCCACAAACTAGTTCTGTGCTATGAATTTAATTAAAATCGATATTAAAATTCAGTCATTTCTACTCGTCTTTCATCAACTCGGGTCTTTTTAATCGAGGGGTTTACAGCCAATCCTGCATCAAATCCAGTCTGTCAGTAAAAGCGTGTGGTTTGGAGCAGAGTTCAGAGTTTAGGGGAAGAAATTGGACTGTTTTGTGTTAAATGGTTATGACTAAAAGCCTGTAGTGTTCATGTTCAGGAAATGAATATTGAAAGGCGTTTTTATGTGTTTTTAATAAGACAAAAGAAAATCAAATTGAAACTTTTGCTGTCATTTGTCGAGTCGCCCGGACGTACCGCAAACCCTGCTCGATCAAAGGCCGTGCTGTGCTTCTCTGGTGCAGCCAGTGACACATACTGATGCTTTGGAGCTATTGTCGCCAGTATGTGAAGCTAACTGAAGGCACTACCATGTTAAAAGCCCTGCTACTTTTTTGAGCTTTGCTTTAACGCAATCTGACCAAAAATAACCCCAAAAAACTGATTTACCGTATTTTGGGACTATAAAAAATATGTCAGTTGTGTCATTGTCCACACATAAGGAGCATCGGATTATAAGGCACAATAAGAGAAAAAAACGTGTGTCGGATAAATGGAACTTTATTCAGGTCATTTACAATAACTCTCAGTTGTAGCTAACACAAAAATACAAGTTTAACAGTTGGTGATTTGGGCATCAAACATGCCCGGATCCCTCTCAACATTGTTCAGTTTTAACACAAAAATACAAAACCTGAAATCTGCATGGTGCATGTCTCTTAACAGGTGCATTTTGGGTCCTTGTACAGCACACGGCAGAACTACCGGTATGTTGCACAGTCGCCCTATATGTGGCCAACATATTACTCCTCCTGACTCGCCCACTAATACCTTATTAGACTAATGTGGACAACATCAAATGGGTTGGAGGTTAAACACAACCAAAGGTCATACATAAGGCCACTGGATTATAAGGACACTGTTGATTTTTGAGAAAATGTCATGATTTTAGATGCGCCTTATAGTCCAAAAAATACAATAATTGATTTTTTTCTGAACCGTGAACACTCGTATTGCATAGTTTTTCTTGAGTTTTCATCTTAAAACGTTTTTTGACAGCGTTTGCTAATATGCTCCTTATGTCACCGCGGTAACGCCTAAATATCCCAGCAGTAGAGATGCACGTCGAACTCCCCCGACGCCATATCGCTGCGAAGTATCAATAGACAAGTTGCGATGACTGCATTCACATTCCGCAGTCTTTTTCAGCCTCGCGAACCTCTGCCGCTGCAAATTACGTCAACCTCTCGACTCTTTATCTGTCTATCTCCCCTCGAAGCGATCGGTTTTCCCGTAAACTGAGCGCCGCGTACCATCTCACACATGTACCGGACTGTCACATAGGAACAGATGAGTTTCGCAGTAGGTGGTAACATAGTCTGCATTCCTGACTTGTGTGCTTACATCGCTCGTAACCAGAGCCCAGGGGGGAGCCTCGCCCAAAATGGTCCGGGCAGGCCTGATCCATCAGCTGGGTTGCATTGCGTTACAGAAACAACAGGGGTTAGTTCATTAACCTGCTAACCCGAGAAAGTGCACGCCATATGACAAGACATCTGCAGCGCCAGAGATATCCAGTTCGTACAAGCCAGAAGCATTTTCAACCACGATGATTAATATAAACTAACAATCTCCAGTGTAGCTAATTCTTCTTTGAAAGTGAGCTGGGTGAAATCAGTTTTATTGGCCGTGGATCTAAACAAAGCCTAATTTTGAATTTGTTGCGCTTTTGGTGTGAATAGCGCGTATAGACAGGGTTGCGTGGCTTTTCATGGTCGTTTCACGTTTCACCATATTCTAAACACAGGCTTTTTGAACTGGAAACTATTATTTTTTCTGTAAACTTGGCTAACAACTGAAAGAAGATAAAATGTTTGTGTGTGTAGATCGGTTACAGGCTAATATAAGGTCTCGCGGTGTTGTTTAAAGGCGCATTTCGTAACTTTTCTAGTGGAGAATCCTGCTCATTTCTATGGATATGTCACCGCGCCGGGTAGAATGTTCCGACTATTTGAGTGTATAATCAACAAAACGGTGGCATA
The DNA here is from genome assembly GCA_000787155.1 of Scartelaos histophorus. NCBI lineage: Eukaryota > Metazoa > Chordata > Actinopteri > Gobiiformes > Gobiidae > Scartelaos > Scartelaos histophorus. The sequence continues at coordinate 43,541 of KN493108.1, forward strand.
GCCTTGGAGACGCACCCAAAATAAAATAAAATATTGCTTTTGCTCCAAATATGACAAGTAAATCCCCTCGGTTACGTGCTGGAAAGACTTGTTCGGCGTGTCACCACCACAAATGTCAGAGATCAGCTCCCTGGCATTCGCTAGAGCCTGTACTTACATCATCGCAGTGCAGAGCAGAGTCGCCACACTCTGCAGATGGGACCAAAGAATGTGGGAGAGACACAAGTCAGAGGAGCCTGGAGGATTCTGGGAGAAGTGACATGTTATAGTTGACAAGGTTGTTCTTAGCACTCACCACTCCCGTCAGGTTTGTCCACAAGACTTTACATTGACCTATTTTCTGATCTATAACATCTATAACTCCACAAAAACAGGCCTGGATTTGAGTTTTGCTTCACTCACACATGTTTAACGCACAAATCCTGCATATTTAAGCTGAATTCTTCTCTAAAAATACTCTTTTCCACCTTGTTTTTTAACTGCATACACCTTCGCTAGAATCATTTTAATCCAATCCACTTTATTTCTACAGCACATTTCATAAACAGTTTCCAAAGTGCTGCACAAATACACACTAAAAGCAACAATAATAATATAATAATAAAATAAACACTCATTAAACACAGATTAAAATCATATTAGTCCTAAAACATTAAACCAGTAAAATCAAAGAGCAAAACCATAAGATAGCAATAAATAAATAAAAACCCATAAAATACATAAATAAATAAGTGAATAAATGAATAAAAAAACAATATATATAAATAAATAAATACATTAATTAATG
>JACN01151969.1:0-15378 GCA_000787155.1 Scartelaos histophorus
AGGAGGTGGTGGAGGAGGAGGAGGAGGGGTAGCGGAGTCTCAGTCACTGCGGTGCGCTTTTGGGGAGGACTATCGCCGTTTTAGTCCGTAATGGTGATGATGACGGACGCCTGGTTGCCTCTGCTGCTGGCTCTGCTCGCCATCGCAGGAGGTGAGTAACTTGTCTCTCTAATAATGGCTCCATCGATGCGCTTTTGTGTCACCTATACAACGCAGGCCACAGTCACCCACCACCGCGCACGCCGTGAATAATACAATACATAAGGGATGCAGGCAAAAAGCAATACGTCTGTGCGTAAATGTTGTGTAATAATGAATCCCGTCAGAGATGTGGTACCACGTTTTTCTTTTTTGTAACAGCAACGAGGAGTGCGATGGAATTACATAGTGGAGAACGCAAGATGCCCACACTCCAAAAATAGAAATCATTTACAAATCAAACGCAACGTCTCACCTTATCATTATTATTTATTCACAACTAAAAGATAAAATGGCGCGTATAAAAGTGACCAAACAGGGGTCTCCTCATGGCAAAAACGCACGTCTAAGCGTAATGTTTAGTCATAGTAATTGCTGATCTCCGGAGTGAAATTGTAAGATGGGAAGTGGAAGCTCTTCACGTAACATTAAGGTTCATTTGAGCTGCTCCTCTATGTCTCTGTCCATTAGAGGTGCCATTAGGGACTGAGGGGGTGGGCATAAAATTTTGTTATCAGTCAACACTTTCTCATTAACACTGAGGTCCTGGATTGAGTGGGCAGGTTAATGAGTGGCACGTTGGAGAGAAAAAGCAGCTACTTCCTGTCAAATGATGCAGTATCCATCAACACAGGAAATTCTTATTACATCAATAAATTGTCTCAGGGTTGCACTGGGTCTCTTCACCTTAACCTTAACTCTGAACTTGCTTGGGGTCTCTTCTCCAGCTAAAATTGTTGACTTTGAGGCGTTTTTTTCATGACAAGCTTTGCGATTTAAGCTTTTTATCATAGAATTTTGATCGTAATCTAAAGACGTCCTGCTGGTTATTTAGAAAAGACTAAAATATGAACTATAAGGGGGTTAAAAGTATAGAAAATCAGATACAGACCAATACTAAAACTAATATTGAGACTAGATACTAATTTGTATCGGTAAAAAATAGGACAACATTTTACTTTTGACCTTTATCAGAAGTAGTGACCACATAGTAACATAGGAAAGCAGTAATATTTTATGCTGAAAATCAGAATTATCAGAAATTGTGGTTGGTAAAGAGTATCAAGCTGATTCTTTAGTGTTAAAATCAGGTTTCAAATTGCATAATCATGACAACTACAGGGTTTATACGGAATAATACAGGATATTTATCTTTTTTCAGATGATATATGTTACTGAAATGATTACAGTCCGTGATTTGCTAATTGTGAGTCAATGAAGTATCCATTAGCCTGTTTAGACATACTTTACTTGTCGCTAATTTAGTGTTAATTTCTGCCCAGTGGCGACGAGCCGAGTGGAAAAGCCACATCACACACATCAGCTCATTGGGTGAATTACAACTGACTTAATCTGTATTTGCAGCTAATCTATACGCAGTGACAGGGCCGACGCCGGTCCAACGCCAAGCGGCAGAGAGGCATCCATCAGTGCTTTTGTGAAACAGGGTGCACATAACAGAAGCACACCTAGAGCTTGAGTCATGCACATAAGGGAGATGCTGATGATGCTGACAGTAAACTCCCATAGTCAAAACAGTGCGTTAAAGTGGCATTACGGAACAGGGCAGGGCTGGGTGATACTGCAGAAAATCGTATCCCATTAGTCGTCTGATTAATCGGCAGATGGTGTCTCAGTCTACCAACATTTTATTAGTATTTCGTTTAGTTTTTATTATTTATTTCGTTTAGTTTATAAAGATATTCCAGGACGGACAAGAAGGAAATGCATGAGTGAGTTTGTGAGTCTGAAGCTGAAGTTTGTCTAAAGTCTGAAGCTGAAGTTTGTACTTACCTTTATAGTTGTTTTCTTCATTGATTGGTCTGATATTGAAGTGAACCCCGTCTTAAAAATGCAGTGAGATGAAATGTTTCACAGTATCTTCTTAAATCTGTCTTGCTTTTATTCATTTAAAGGTAAAACTTTCATGGAGGTAGATAAGTAATGCTGTATTATAGCAGATTCTTCAGTCCATGGAGACGAGCAGGTAAATGGTAAAAACCCTCCATCAGGATGAATACATAATGCACATTTAAAGTAATGAATGCCGCCCCCTTAATGACATTTAACGTGCAGAATTAATCAATATATTCTTCCAAAGCCAAACTCTGCTCCCAACTACAACTAGAACTATTGAAGTCTGTCATTTCAATCCTCAAACAATTAGATCTCAATTTTAGTGTTCATGTATTCTAGTAAAATCAACTTCTAAATTAGTACAAGAATAACATTTCAGAACAGTTAATGGGGCTTTTAACTACAGGATTAACGCAAAAAACAGCAGAGGAAATACCCAAATAATGGTAGCCTTTGTGATTTGAACACATGCTAAGTTATGCAGCCTTGACCTTTAAATTGTTGCTAATTATTCTGTTCATGCATGAGAACTGCAGCCCAAACGAGCCAAATTAGGTTTAAACATCTCAAAACAAACATAAAAGACCCCGGCCGCAGATCAGTCGTTCTCGTAGAGCAGCTTCAGTGTTTCTGCTCTGGAAGGACATTCAAGGACACTTTTGCACCTGTCCTGGAGACGTGCGGATGTAGCCTGCAGGGGCCGTCTCCTGCCATCTCCCCCTGCGGGCCCTGCATAGTAAACGCCCTGACCTCAGCTAAGGGGTTACTAATACTCTACTCTGCCTTCATCAAGAGGTGGGAAGTATATGACATCATAATATAGGCTTTTTTGGTACTAGAATTCAAATATGTTGTGTTTTTTGTATGAAATCAAACAAAAGCTGCAAAAATCTCATGTACTTTTATTTTAACTAGTGTTGTATCTGGTGGTAATGTGCAGTATTTCAAGAAATTATGTTCAAATTTGTCGTTTTATTTTGTCAGTACCTGTACCTCGCATAGGTTAGGACTATTCGCAGTCTTATTAGGTCCATATTTTTTTTGCTCAGCTAAATCAAAGTATCAGTAGTGTCAGTATCTCTTCAAATGAGTCTCTAGTTTTAGTTTCAAAGTTTAAGTAGTACCTAACTGGGCTAGAGTTTGCATTTTTGTGTTTTTTTCCACAAAATAATGAAAACATGAAGACTAGAACTATATAGAACTACCAGGCACATTTCAGATGGATATTATTATGTTCCAATGTATTATTTTTGTTGGAACATAATAGCAATTTAGATGTCCCATGTTTGTCCATATCACCCGTTCCCCCCATTACACCAAAGCGTAGCAGCCGTATGTTTCGCTCCACCATATTTCTTATAGCCTTGTAGTTACCGTAGATGACGCCATAAGCCACAGCACATATCATAGCATCTCTGTTACACGGCAGCGATGGAGAGTTCCTGTCTGTCAGTGTGCTCTGCTGTGAGTGGAGCTGTTCCGGCTCACTGCTCTGTGCACTCACGCCACTGTCACCACTGTCACTTCTGCTCTATGTCCAGGTTAGCTCATTTTTATAGCTCTGTTTGAACTGGCAGATGTAGGAGAAATGTAGGAAAAATAGGAATATGAGGAGCAGGTAGTATGGCAACAACATTTCCATCAGCCTATAGGTCAGAATTTTGATTTTTTAAAGATTTTTGTGCCCGACGCAGTGGCTTACATCACCTTTAAAAGCTTAACGATGTTATCCACCTGTCAGTCACTCAAAGGAGCAGGCTGGAGGCTGACCAACAGGAACACTGACTGCAGACTGCCACTGTTCAAGCTTATTCACCAAAAGCCGAAAGTTAAACTGAAAGTTAAATCCCCAATCCATTTTTAAAGCAATAAAATGCTTTGGGTGTAGGGCTGGTTAATGTAATATAATGTGAGATCTCATTCCTGTGTCATTTTGGTGTTATCATATTGTGATTCAGTCTCTCTTTGTGTTCTCACAGACAAACACAGACACTTTTCACACTCCCTTATTGGTCAGCAAATCAAATCACTGTGAAGTGTGATGTGTTGTTGTCTGTATTGTTGTTATTGATATAGTCCACTTCTAAAGACAGTATAAAGCTGGATCCAGATCAAATTGAAATTGTGATTTGAAGAAACTCGTGATATTGTTCACCTCTAGAATTTAAAATACCACCACCAGTTCATATGTTCAATAAATCCCTTTTCTTTATCATTCTTATGCACAGTTTGTATATTTTGATTCTTTTTTTTAGCTTGATTGACCAATTTTTATATGTGGATTTAGCAGCATTATTAGCAGTCTACCCAGTAATATGACCAGCTCTAGTATCTGCATTAGTGAGTGTGAAATGTAGAGGCTCGGTCAGTGGTGAGCGTGGCCTGGGAGATTAGCCTGAGGCGCAGGGAGCACTGAGGTTTAATAGAAACTTAAGCTGGCCGGCTCCAGATAAGGAACGTTTAGAAAGTTAGGACTTTTATACTGACTTTGTAAAGGAATGTTATTGAACTACAGTATCCTTGTCCATACGGCTTAAAGGTTACATTACTTTATTCTTCAGAAACACATTGCATTCTTCTATAGACTGTATAATGGACGTAGCTAATTCACTTTGTATTGAAAAAACATCTCTCTCTTCGTAACTCCTGCAGTGACGCTTCTCATTTTGGTCTTAAAATGTTTCTATTAACGCACTCTGCATGATCCTGGGGTAATTTGGCTATTTTGTCTGTGAAATCAATCCCTATTATAGTTTGCCCCATAACTCCTCGTGAAATCTCCCCCGTAACGTGTCTTTGCGGCGCAGCGTGATGGATTAGAGATCATTTTAATGCTACACTGTGGGACATTCTAGGCAAAGCAATGACCCTTTTCAAGAGACAACAAGTGGTCCTTTAGGTGGTGCTTTAAAGACCCCTAACCTTGACCAGATCTATAAGGACTGACGAGAGCTCTGTCATAGTAAAATAATCACTGTGATGACTTGGATAATGCAGTTTAAATGGATTGTATTAAGTATTATAGCCACTGGTGAGTTATGAAGCAATAGAAGCCATACAGTCTGACCTGACCTTGGAGCTGTAAAACATATAAGCGGACAGCACATCTATACTGCAGGGGAATGACCGCTCCAGCTCTGCACTTCACTGCCACTATTTCTCACCAAGAGTTACATAGGGCTCGGGCATATGGGAAACGTGCTCCATATTTTCCCTATTCCATCAGTTACATTTTCAATTAGATAATTTTTCTGTCAAAGTAAAATAAAATTTGCATCTAGTAATTTAATTAATTTAATCAATGCTATTTAATAACACAAAATAGTCAAATTACTTCATAATTCAACCTCTGATCTAAATCACATGTTAATTCTTGATTAAAAAACCTTAAAGATCATTAATTCAGATTATTCAGTGTGGTCAGAAGGTCAGATTCAGGATGTTGCAAAGGTTTTACAATTATATCAATGAAATGTACTGACCTACTTTTCCATCTTTTTAAAGTGAATGGGCTGTTACAAATTAAATAATTATAAGGAAACACATTATTTTGTTAAACATAAGCAATTATACTAACAGATAAGCAATATCTGCAGCTAAATGGCTTATTTAAATCATCTCATTTGCTTTTTGTGTCACGAGTAGCGGAGCATATCCCCCTCGGCACCTGGACTGTGGACAAGCAAGACAAATTTAGATAATCATTCACTTTCCCATTTACTCACAAGGAGCTATTAAGATTCAGCAGTTTAACTTGTGTGGCGGCTGAATCACTCAACCGTAACTTTCTTGCTCTAAGGAAGAACTTGACATAAAAAATACAGCAAATGCAGACAGATATCTCCCTGTGTTTGTTTATACAGAGGGCTGCATAAACAGGCTGGTCCCCGTGCTAAAGCCAAACATGTTAGATTATATTTATTTTTCCAGTGATGCTTGTGAAATAAAGCAGCTTATTTTTCATTTATCAATATTCTCTCACTTTAACAGAGTTTTCTAGTAGTGCATTGGTTAAATCCATAATGTTTTTCATAATGTTTTTTATTCTTTTTACTCATAAGCAGCCATATTTGTTTTGACACATATGGATCATGCATGTCCCTGATTGGCTAATCCACTTGTCTATCAAACTCATCTCACCAGACTCATATCGTCTTAAAGTATTGGAGAAGTGTGTGTTTTTTCCAGATCCAAAAAGTACCTGGAGTTGTGTTTTACGTACAGCTTCATTAGAATCATTTGGGCGATTTCAGCCTTGGAATTGTCAATTTCGAGTAAGCAAAAAGAAAAAGCTGTAGCTGTTAACCACCTCTTCATAAAATTACAAGGTTTGGGGTTTGTTTGGAGATGTATAGAGTGATAAACCAATAGTACTCAAACAAATATGTGAATGAAACAAACCACAATGATGAAGGCGGAAGGGCTGAAACTCTGAACTCTGAAACACGATTTTAACTTTATCTGCCATGTGGTATTAAAAGCTTTTCATTATTTTGCAGTTTTTAGGTGCCTCAGTTTTTTCAGCTTTGTGTTTGAGATTGGTCCCTGTACTGAAGAGCACCAAAAGGACAATTTCGCACAATCTCTGCATATCCAAGTAGCACTCCTGCCCTCGAAAATTTTGCACAACTTTAGTATGTTTTGGGTGAGGTTACAGCATTTTAACATTGCTTAAAGCTCACAAGAGTTGCTTATTTATTAATCAAAGTGAAATAATGCATCGCACACCCACATGGCCGATGTCCAAAAGCCCTTCCACATTTTCAAATAACGTTTCTGCACAAAAGCCTTCATCAGATCAACCTTCTTGCCGTTGGACCACAATAGCAAATAAAATACAACTTTTATTTAACCAGAAAAGAACGACTGAGATCATAATGAGTTTCCTCTTTCTTTTCTTATCCAAACAATGCACAATACTGCCTTCTGTCCCCCGCATGAACATCTGGACACACGATCGCGTTTGAGCATTTGCACGGCATAATACACCATTCAATTCTTTTATGCGATGGCTTTGTGAAGCGGCCACATCAAAGCTCTCAGTCGGTCCATCGAGGGGAGGCTGTGTTTTCAGTGCACTATAATCTTACATTGGGTAGAGGATCAATAATAATATCTGCTTCTACCATCGCTACGGAGCCAATTGGGTGTTGCTAGTCAATCCATGCATCTCTCCATTATTGATTTAAGAATATTTCAGTATAAAAGCCCTTTAGATGGCTCCAAAAAGCTTATTCGGCAGCACTAAAAAGCAGAACTCCTATTTGAAAATGTATAAAAACATCGTCTAATAGTCTTTCTAATAGTCTTAATTGTATTGCGTTAACTTTCTTCTGTTCATTCGCACATGTGTGTTTCTTGACTGTGAAAAAGGTGGTTTCTGAAAGGCAGTGTCTATTCCACACGTAGATCTAATGACCAATGCTTTTACATGATTTAGCGAGTCGTAATACGTCAAGTTACCCTGATCACAGAGGTCACGAGACAGAAACACTTGCAAACTTGAATCTAAACTGGTCTTTATATTGTGCCAAGTTACCAGAAGTCATTATCTCTTCCTGTACTCAAACGGTATGGTGAATCGTGAATTGTTTTTTTCTTTTAAATACCAAAACAAATCAGCTTTTAATCTTAATTTCACTAATGCAAACAATAAAAAGAACGTGTAATTTAAAGGAAAAAATATTCTTATTTCTTCCTCCAAATTTGGTCCAAACCTTTTACTGCCAGAGGGTTGGCAGTGGATCTATCAATTAAGTAAAAAGCCCCAAGTTGATTATAGACCATTTGAACCTATTAAACAATTTGATTAAAATAGTAAGAACTGCACAACCCTAGTCATTTGTTTTTACTGCCTTATGTCACAATTTTATTAAGGCTGCTTCTGAGTATATAATGTGTGAGTTGGATTAAAGGTTGGGGAGCAGGTGTTGTTGGGTAGGTTAGGAAAAGCCTGCAAATATTCAATTCAATTCAATTCAATTTATTTTTGTATAGCCCAAAATCACAACAACAGTTATCTCGGCGGGCTTCACAAAATTGTTAAATTAGCAAACAGAGATGTCAGAGAATGAAGCAGAATAAGAAAAATTATAATAATAATTAATTGATAATTCAAAAATACAGAATGTCCAACAACATGCAGGCAAATGGATAATTGTCCCAGCATCTCCTGTCCTTAGGCCCTCCTTCATCGGCAAGGAAAAATTCAAAAAGAAAACCCAGTGGGAAAAAAAACCTGAGAAACCTTGAGGAGAACCACAGTGAAGGAGAGATCCACTCCCATGGACGGACAGGCATAGATGGTCAGGACCTATCCACTGCAAGTATGAATCTAAAGTATGTCTCCGTCAGCAGCAATTAAGGTTGTAATCTGTAGACCAAAGCTATTGGCAGAAGGAAACTACTAATCTAACAGGACGAGGACAGATTAATCCAGGACATGAAGGAGGGAGGGGTCCAGGTGCTGGACACTAGGGGGCACCACGGTCCAAACTGGAACAGCAGCAACAGTTACACTCCTAAAAAGGGGAGTGGGACAAATACAAAGAGGGACATGCAGAATACTGATTTGGTTTGGTCCAGTGAGGTTCATTTGGTCTTCTGATTATCTATGTTATTAGGTTTTTTTTTCAGACCAAGAGTTTGTTTGTTTGTCACGTGATGTTGCTGTGAAGAGTCCGCTCAGCTGATTTATACAGATTTTGGCTCTGTCTTCCTACTGGTGAAGGCAGGATATCAGCTCCATCTGCAGGCCAACTTCCTCAGGACAGTATCCCGGGTATGTGAGAGTAAAAAAGCCCCCTCGTCCTGGTTTAAAGTCACGTTTCCGTATTTCGTCGTACATTATCACTGGAGTAAAGAGGCAATTGAAATAAGTTGGACTGCAGATGGCTCTGAGCAGAACACAGTAATTATTAAGTATTGAGTAAGTTTGATTGTGCACTGTTGGTGAATCTTGTAAAGAAGGTAAGAAGGTCAATTCGCACACTCAAAATCTACAAAAGAATGAAAAAAGTACTAATTTCTCTATTTAGTATAATATATATGTCTACGAGCCTGTTAAATAATTCTGTTCAGAATATGTAAGTAAAAAGAAAGAATTTGCAATAATCATTTGGCACTTACAATCTCTTAACACCCTCTATAAAGTGGCTCATTCATCTTTTACTTAAACAAGTGACTCAGTGTAGCCTCGAACTAAAGATCTCAATTACACCTGCTCGCCTTTCAACACTAAACGACACCTGCTTATGCATTTACTGGTGGCGCTTTACTTGAACTTAAATGATTTGCTGAAACGTATTTAATGCAGGTGAAGAGTGGCTGTAGTCTTTTCAATAATTACTATATCAATGCATCTTTTAATATATGATAGAATGAGCAGTACTTTCTGTGGGTCAGTATTTATCAAGGGCACTTTTTCTTTGTGAGGAAGTGTTGGTTATTTTATTCAGTTCTATGATAAGATTTGAGATATGGAGGCTTGAATACATAAAACTTATCTGACTCATTTTAGATACTAACATAAAGCTCCCAGGAGTAACTAGACTGGCTGACTCAGTCCTGTTGTATTCTCGCACTTGACCACTAGGGGCAATCTACATTACTTCTGCCGGATCGTGTGCTAATTTTGCCGTGACAGAAGAAGAACAGAGAGTACAGGTGATTTAGTGGAAAATAAACCAAGCAAACGTACAGATAGTCGCTTTAGGTCAGTCATTCTGTTATTTATTGTTTTATTTTTGATAATCCTGCTTCAAATATATTGTGTAAGTGGTTTTAATATCATTTATCGCCTATATTTTCTGCAGTATCACATATCAAAATGTATTACGGTGACATGCCTAGTGGTTGTAAATCCTGTCTGCTTTTAGGCCGACCTCCAGTTTGCCATTTAGTCTGCCGTTTATATTATAGGTGTTAACATTACGGGCAGTGCGATCTGAAAATGTGAATATTTTATGCTTCATCATGTTTTAACCAGCTGTTTTAGCCCCATCTCATCGGCCTGCGTTATTGCCTGGAGCTTGTGGGAATAATATACATTACTCATACGCTCCGGCCTCAGACAGTGACGCTTATTTCACTCACGCGCCCCAATAAATAGACCATAAAGCAGGGCCGAGGTACACACGTGCTGACAGCGGGGCTATTGATGACGGCGGATTAGTGAGGGACAGGCCAATAAAAGGAGAGTGGCTTTCAGCGTTGCACAAGATGGAGATAACAGGACAGCTACAAGAGAGCAACAATGAAGCTAGGAATTATGGGTAGTGGCTGGTCGATGATGGCGATTGGACCAGTGTTTCCCATAGATCTTGCAGAGATTGTAGTTGCACAAATAATTTTAATACTTTCCTTTCATATCGTCACCTTCCTAAAATAATCGCCTAAGTCACTTTTCGCCTAAGTTTACTTTGCCATAATTTATGCCATAAGTTAAATTTTGGGGGGAGTTTTTTGTGTTTCCTGAAAAACCTGAAAAAAATGACTTATGCGATTATTTTAGGAAGGTGTCGATATAATTTGTGGCCTGTGAGTTCTGTATATCCTGGTCAAAGCCTGATCTTGTCTGATATGAGAAGATAAGCAGATAGTTACTACTTGGATGGGAGCGCTAGGGTCAAAAACTTATGTTGTGTCCTTAGGCAAGACACTTTACCCATAGTACGAGAGTGTGAGTTAATGAATAATGCGTGAAATTGTGAAGCAACATCTGGAAAGCACTGTTTACACGCCACTTTTTGCTTATATTTCATTTATAAGTAGTAGTTTTATAATCATTGTTCGTTAGACCGGGAGCTCCGTAGTCTCAATGGGAAAGTCTGGATTGTGCGTTGGAAGAATGACAGGGAAAAAGAGCCCGGAGAGATGGGAGGAGGAAGAGGAAGAGGAAAGCTATTTGGGAATGGTGTGGTGTTTGACTAAGAGGTATAGAAGCCTGCAGTGTCTTCATCGATCCAGAGGAGACATGGACCATTATTTCTGTTCACTGAGCACAGCCAAAGCCTCCCAGCCACAAGAGGAGGAGAGGGGATAGAGAGGGACACACAGAGGGGAACAACTCAGGAAAGAACTAGAGTGTGGCCTGTTTTATTGTGTTATTAGAAGGTCATCGGTCATCTGAAAAATTGTGTCATTCTTATTATTTTATCATATACATGTGACATTATTTATTATTATGTTGCCTTTAAGTAGGTGATAAATTCAGTTGAGATTATTCATTTGACTATAACAAAAAAAAAGATAATTTTTTGGGTATGTTACAACTTTAGACTGGAAACAAGTACTTGCCAAAGGTTCCTAAGAAGGTTCTGCATATGCACTAACCAGGACTAGGAAAATGCAGCTGCTTTCTTGATTTAAATCTTCATTCAAACATTTTGTCGCATATTTGTGACAGTTGGCGTTAAGGGGTTAATTCATAGATTCATAATATTTATCATGGTTGCAAGGTGATGCCAAAAGGCCAGATAACAGGTCAGATCCCTGGACAATCAAGGAATTTATGGTAATTATTTCATTTTTATTTGATTATTAATTTAATTGCAATAGCAGAAGATGCAGAATAAAAGGCCAGATAACAGGTCAGATCCATGGACAGGCAAGGAACTTACTGTTTATTTATTTAATTGCAATAGCAGAAGATGCAGAAGTATAAATGGCAAATATGTTAAAAAGCCAAACTCAGCAAAACTCCGTGCACCTTTAACCTTTGATTTTCATGCTGATTCCGTTATCATGTTCAATAATTCTGGGTGAAGGAAACCTATAAAACTTAACTAACCTGCATTGGACTTATTGGATACTGAAATTTCAACATTGATTTCAATATTAAGGAAAAAAAACACTCTTTACTTAGAAAATAGAATAGTTATAGTATTGTATTAGTAATTTTTAACATTAAATCATAGTAGGCCCTATTTTCTAATATTACCATGTAGCTTTATATCTGTGTGATCCATCAGTTGTCCAGGTTGTGATCCTTAGGTGCAAACTAAACCTATTCTGTCATTTTTTTAGTATCCAAACCTGCTCAAAGTGTATCTAGATTCAATACTAGTTTTCGTGTTGATTAATATTAGATTTTTGACAACAATAAATGTAACTGAATTGGACTTATATGTATCATCAACTTGAAAATGTTACAAAAAAGACTCTCACTGCCAAAGCCAAGATCTTAAGAGCCTCAGATCTTCACAAGTGCATGATTAAGAGCACACACTTCTTTTGTGTTATTCACACTTTAGCAATGACAACACATTAGCACCAGGTTAGCAGCAAGCAGCCCCTGTTTATGCTCATCTAAAGGCGCGAGAGCAGAAAATATGCCACAGGAAAACAGCAGATGCTTCATACACTGGCACTAAGCTAAAGGAGGAGCTCTGTATGTCCCCTCAGTGTAAGCCTCCCTCTGCAGATGTGTGTGTTATTGTGACAGAACAACAGATTTAGAACAAGAAATGGCAGAAAGGGGGAGGAAGACAGAAGAGAGCGAGATACAATAAAAATAACTCGAAGCTACAGAGATGTTACAGCAGAGGCACAGAGACGTAAGGATAGCAGCAGTAACTAGGCCTATCACAGTAACCATATATTGCTGCAGAAGAATATCGCTATAAAAGATCATATTGAAACTCCAACTGGCTCGAGGACAATAATGTAAGATAATCTCAGTAAACCATTTTTTAATAGATACTAACATATATTCTGGGTAAAGGAAACCTATAAAACTAAACTAACCTGCATTGGACCTATTGGATACTGAAATTTCAACATTGATTTCAATATTAAGGAATAGACTAGATACCGAATCTGACAATTAAAAAAAATAACTCTTTATTTAGTCAATTGGCCATGAGCTGCAATCAACAAATAGCAGAATGAACCAAAGATTGCTCTATTTTTCCAAAGAAATTGTACATACGACAAAATATATTGTTCCAGCATTTACAGTAAAGACTTCTTATTGGGGACACAATGCCTCAGTGGTTAGAGTCCTGTCGTTGTGTCCTTAGGCAAGGACGTTGGCTAGTATTAAAAGTGGTGTGTGCGTGAGTGATTGGTGGTGGTGGTAGGATAGGCCAATGGCGCAGATTGGCAGCCTCGTTTTTGTTAATATGCCCCAGTTTACCACCATGAGTATGAATAATGAGTGAAGAGCTTTCAGAGGCTTTGACAAACCTGTAAAGCGCATTAAAGTGTAAGCCATTATTATTAATCATTGCCATTTCACACAAATATCTTCTTAAAGCTGGACCCACAATATTTTACTGACAGAGTTTTGCACATTCTGTATTATTGACAAGTAGAATTGACTGAATCTTGAGCTTGTTTCTGGTGTGATTAATTGCAGCGCCTTATGCAGTTCATGAGTCTCATTATAGGAACATAAGCTCTTGTACATTTGTCCCAGCTCTAATGATGATGTTCTTCTGGTTCCAGGGGGCCTAGGGGCAGACACAGAGGAGCGGCTAGTGGAGCACCTCCTGAACCCGGCCCACTACAACAAACTCATCCGTCCTGCCACAAACGGGTCAGAGCTGGTCACCGTGCAGCTCATGGTGTCCTTGGCCCAGCTCATCAGTGTGGTAAGAGCCCCGGGGAGAGGGGAGGGTCCTACAGTATGTGCAGTTTTTCAGCCATTATGTTTCTTAATACAATGTCTTTCTACTGCTGATGATGTGAATGTCAATATTATAATAGACCCAAACATTATACTTATAAAGCCACAGCATGCACCTTATTAACCAAGCAAATTGACTAAATTAAAAGCATATTTTGCATCTTTGTACTGAAAAACATGCAGCCTTACTGTGAGTGGGCTTGGGTCTCCACAAACCTGACTTGTATTTGGCCTAGACCAGATCCTTCTGTTTGTGTCCATGGAAACTTTGACAATAATCTTCCACAATATATCATGATGTATTTATCTTTAAGGAGAATCTTCAGAAGTATTTTTGTAACTTTTTTATTAAAGAGTGACTTTTTGGACTGACAACAAATAAAACATTTTAGAAAGTCCCTCAATATCATACAAAGTCTGATTATTTTATAGTTTTAATCATAGTTTATGCAGCACTCATGTTGTTTATTTTTTATTTAATTTTGACAATAATGAGTTATGCATTATACACTATTTGACAGGACTTATCTTATTGCTAAAGGGAGGCACAAATCAGTGTAATGTTCTTTTTAAACTGATCCCATTTGAGGTAAATGGAGACATGTGTTCCTGCTGTTCTTGTATTGAGCAACACAGAAAAACAGATGACAAATCAATATGGAAATCACAGTGTGCCCTCAAGGATACACCGATGTGGTCATCTCAGGTGGAAAAAGCTAAAAAAGTCTAAGGATAGTGATTTACTACAGCGGAAAGGCCGTTTATCTCTGCAAGTACTGATAAAACTCATTCATATTTTGGTTAAAGATTTTCATTCAAATGCAAATCAACTTTATATAGTTATAGTTCACCTGGCATAAAGGATTTTCCATCTATCTCTACCAGTCTTTAAGGTATAAAAATAAATCAATTTAATCCTTGTTTCTAACCTAAAATGTTTCTTCTTTTCAGCACGAGCGCGAGCAGGTGATGACCACCAATGTTTGGCTCACACAGGTAAGAGGCTTTCTACACTCCACTGCATCAAACATCCTAAATCTGAGCCACCTTACCCCCCGAGTAAATCTGCACTTCTCAAATGGACTCGTGCGTCTTTTATATTTGGCTCAGTCTAATCCTGCTGTCTGCGATGGAGAGAGGCTGCTGTGAAAATGAACATGACTTTAGAGAAGGAAGCGATACATGCTCCAGAGAGGCAGAGGCGGTGTGACAAGTGGGGCTCTGGAGTTTTATATAGTGCTTTATCATAACACTGACAGTATGGGAGCATGTGGATGTGAGTGACTGCGCCGAAAATGTAAAAATAATGATAAAACTGCTATTTGTTCTCAGTCTGACAACCGCCGCAAACCTCCAAGCAGATATAAAGTTAACTAACAGCAAAATGAAAACTGTGGAACAATAAAAACTTAATGTAGCAGAGAGTTTATATAGTGCAATTGTATGAGAGTGCAAAGTGAGTGACACTTTAACAGTGCACTGTCACTTTTCTAGTGCGAGTTATGGGGCCTGCTTGCCCGGAAATGTTGCTCAATACGGCATTAAATGGTTCTATTCCGCGTACTGTGTCAATACCTTAATAAACTTGCATTATTTTGTTGTAAATTTAGGTTTTGGGTCATACAAACATCCTACTTTGAGCTGACTTGCCTGTCCTCAGATCTGACCTGCAAGTTGGCCTCAATAGCATCACC
>KN493109.1:0-16510 GCA_000787155.1 Scartelaos histophorus
AAAAAAAAAAAAAAAAAAAAGAAGAACAAATAAAAGATGTTTTAGTATAGGCCTGCACTATTCTACAAGATAATAAATTCTCTGTGATTTAGAGTTTAGTCTTTTCAGCTACTTTCATTTTCCCTCCTTAGGTCAGCAAAGTGAGTCTGTCCAAGGTTTCTCTCTCCCTTTTAACATGAGCTCCATCTGCTTTGTCTTTCATCAACGCAAATGTTCCTTTAACATCTGAGTCCATCGGCCCTTCACACTTTTCTTTTTAGGAAAATTCCCATTACCCACACATCACCCAGTAACGGATCGTGTCACGTTACTGCAGCTGACGTGAGATTAAAGCTTTCGTCAAACTTCAAAAATCTGCTCGGATTGTCCACCTCATCACTGCCCTCTACTGCTTCCCCCGGAGAATATGTGTAAGGATCTGTTTGAAAATGAAAACGGACAGATTTGATTAATGCAGCCCTGTGTGACACTTGGGACGTCCTTTGATAATAATCTGAGCGAAGCCTTCTCAATGTACATGCACTAAATGTCAATATGCTGAATAGAAACCATCACTTTTGAAGGGAGTAAAGGGACTAAATAAATGTCAAACGCCGTCTTCACAAAGAAACCGCCGCTCTCCTCGGGCATTTGACAAAAGTTTAACGAAAAAAGCAAATGTTATTCCAAATAGTAACTTTGAGTAGAGTTTGACTGAAAATCTCATTGTCTGCATGTAAAATGAGGATGGTTCTCTTGGAGGGAGGAAAAGTAGATTACATGGGTTAAGTCAGTGAACTGTAAAAGTACAGGGCAGAGCAGACTGTCAAAAGTATAAAAAATCTGGTATTAATTGATACTAAAAATAAGATCACATTCATAGGACAGAAATGAACCTTTGCTGAACAGCTTTAGAAACGAGGTTGAGATCAGAATAAGAATAACCACAGTTTACGCCAATGGACCACTATGGAACATACTGTACGCCACATGGTAATACAAAAGAAAATACTACTATTTAAAGGTGTACTGTGTAACTTTTCTGGTGGAGGATCCGTCAAATGCTTTTCTATATGGAGATGTCTTACTATTTTACCAAAGCAAACAGTTTGAGTCAGATCTATGGAAAAGCAAGCCCATTCACAGTCAGAATGTCTGTTTTTCTATGTCTTTCTGGGCTACAAAATCACCTGTAATTAAATAAATGTAATATAGAGCTTTTTAATGCCATACATATATGCATTCCAGGCAGAGCAGTGACATATCCAGAGAAAGAAGCAGGTGATAAAGTTACATAGTTAAAAGATATTTTAATGTACAAATAAAGAGTTTTTTTTAATTATTATCATTGAGTATCTATTCCTTAAAACAAAAGCAGACTGATGGTGGATTTGTATGATTGAGAATGTGACCATCGTGTTTCCAAATGCCAAAAACGAATTGGATTAAGAATGTAGTATCTTATAAGGACAATAAATAAGACATATGTACTTCATTCATACACATATCTATTGTGTTGTGTTAATTGATTATTAGACATCCTATTAAAAGAAAAGCCAAAAAAGAAATTAAACAAGCAGGCGACTTTCTCTCTGCTAGAAAAGTTACATAATGCACCTTAACTGACTGAAGTATATATAGAGTAAAAGTATAAAGAGTGTTGAGATGGAGATAGTAGTTGAGAAGAGATGGTTGCACATAGCCTAGTTAGAAGGAGGCTCTGCTGTCATCAGAGCTCTTTTTAGTAACTGTGTCGCTCTCTTGGCCTCTGCAGAGGACAAGACCGAAATGCCCTGAACGCCTCTTCTGAGATCTGACTCGTAAACAGAGCGAGTGGGGAAGCACAAAGGCAGTGGATGTGTGTGTCTGCTGCTCCACACGGATCTCACAAAGACCTTCCCCCATCAGATCTCATACTCAGTTTCTTCTTCTTTGTCTTTTTCATCTTCGTTTTCTTCTTCATTGTCTTATTCTTCATCTTCTTCTTCGTCGTCTTCTCCTTTTTCTCCTCCTCCGCATTAATGCGTGTTTCTAAAATAGGAAATGTTGTATAACAAATGTAGAAGTGCTCTGTATGGTTCTGTAAGAGACTGAAATGTCAGGTCCTCCTGCGGTACTTCAGTGATGGACAGAGCTGAGCTGATCTGCTGTGATGAGACACTCAAATTATTCCTATTTCTTCTTAGAGTTTATTATAATTGTCTAGATTTAAATGATGTCATTGTTTTTCTTGTTTACACATTTAAAAAAGGGGATTTTGTGACTTGCACGGATTGAAATATTAAAAACACACTTTTCAGATGTGAAGAAATATGATCACTGTCGTTGATAGTACGATTTTCAAATTAGTTTGCAGGATTATTATCTGATGTCACAAATATGCAAGAGTACAGATTACAACAATTATATTAAATTTGTTTTTGTAGTTAAAGGTGCACTGTGGAACTTTTTGGTTGGGGGTTTGTCACCTGCTTATTTCTATGTATTTCTATGTTTCACAGTATGACATTAAACAGTTCTACCTTACATCTGTTAAATTATGGTGGTTTTATTGCTCAAAAATACGTAAAAAAAACACAGATCTGACCTGTAAGGTGGTTGGGTTTAGTCTCCTTGAAGATAAAAAGGTTTAAAACATTACAGACAATGCAATAAAATCTCAAGGGGGAAAAGCCTAAACCTGAAAAATTACACAATAATTTTTGGTGGTGAGTTTGGAAACGCAACCCTAAAAACTGACTGAAGTTCTGAAGGGTTCTATAGATCTCAGCCAACCGTCGAATAAAAATGTCGTCTCTGTAGTCAGCAGGTTGCCGCATTGCTCTTATCCTTATCCTTCTGAACTCCAATCCCCATTAGTTCCAGCTCTGAGTGCACACACATTACCACTCACACCTTTGTAATCTCCAAAAGCAATCCAACACACGTCTCCATGGAGATCCACTATGACCTCGTCTGACTTTAGTTTATGTTTGTGGGTTTAGAAGCAGGAGGCACATGCGTTATATCCTCAGCCCCTCAAATGATGGCTCCTGGAGTAGACGCTTGACTGTAGGCACACAAACGCCATCTATTTGAGGCACTTGGTAAAATGCTGATGTTATTGCTTTGCCTGGAATGTTCCACAGTATGACATTAAACTTATCTGCCCAGGAGAAAGCAGGTTATTCTTATTTCCGTACTGATTGATACTAAAAAGTCACATTCACACAACAAAAATGACCCTTTCCTAAATAGCTTTAAAATGATGTGAAGTGAAAATAGATGCCCATGGACAATAATGATTGATGATGATTGATGATTATCATGACACACTTCAGACCAAGTTACAGGTCAGATCTGTGGACCAGCAACAAATACCATGAAACACCAGCAGTTGAATAAAGAAAGACAGGTTTAATGCAATACAGTGTGACATTCCAGGCAAAGGAATGGAGACAGGCAGTGGCATAACCTCAAAAAAGTTACATAGTGCACCTCTAGATCTCAAGAAGCTACGGTGAGAGAACACATAGGAAGCCCACCCATCCGAAAACAGGGAGAACATAAACTCTCCTTCTGTGAAGCAAGAGAGCCAAAACACAGTCCAGTACAGACAGAACAATTGCACCAGTGGAAAAAACTCAAATGATGTTAAGACATTTCTTCTGTAGATAAATGTACAGCAATGAATAAATTATGAGAATATTCAAGAACGTGTCCTTCCTTATCCAACTATTTAAAGAGGGGGTCTTATGCAAAAGTATGTCTGAAGAGGTTTGGATGTCATCCACGCATGTTTCAGTAATTCAGTGATTTCTCCTGTGCCCTATTCAAACCCTCCTTGCAGTTAGAGCTATAAGATTCTGTGCAATGCTCAGCCCATAAGCCGACATTATCCATAAATGAGTCAAACACCTATAAGGATTTTCAATGGGCAGCTTTAAAGTTTCTACTGAACTTTTTCAAATATTTACATACAATGTCATCTATGTTTGACATTTATATTAAGCATTTTAGTGTTTTTTATGTACATGAATTGGCTATGACTTTAAAAAAAAAAGTCATGTGGTGAAAAATTAAAATTTTTATTATTACTGTTATTATTTTCTAAAACATGGCTGCGATGTTAATCTAAGTTCTGAATATAAACATGATATTGATATTTGAAAAAAAATGGACACGCTCAGACAATATTTGTTTGGAGGAAATATCTATTCAAGAAGCTGCAATTTCATGTGGGACAACAAAACACTTCAGAAAATATGCCAAACAAGAAAGAAAATAGATTAGATTTAAAGTTATTAAAAGAAAAAGTTTCACACCACATGACATTTTAACACTTTAAATACAAAAAACATGCAGAATAACTAATGTTTTTGGAAAAAAAAGCATTTGGTTTCATGGAGATCAGAGGCACTACAGGTATGTGAGGAATTATTAGGAAATTTTAACCATTTTAACAGAAGAAATTGCAATTGGACACACTTCATGTCATTGACCCAAGTATACAAAAACATGACACAAAACTGTATACAACAACTTGGCAAACACGATGCGATGTGTGTGTTATCATTAGCTGGATGCAAACTGTTCTGTGCTCTGAAGGGGGAGTGACTTAGAGCAAAGAGCAAAACAATAAAGGGTAACATGGTGATCTATACGCGTTCTGTTAGCTAATATCCCATAGAAATAAAATATCCCCTTGTTATTATTTTCTAAAACATGGCTGGGATGTTAATCTAAGTTCTGAATATAAACATGATATTGATATTTGAAAAAATGGACACCCTCAGACAATATTTGTTTGGAGGAAATATCTCTTCAAGAAGCTGCAATTTCATGTGGGACAACAAAACACTTCAGAAAATATGCCAAACAAGAAAGAAAATAGATTAGATTTAAAGTTATTAAAAGAAAAAGTTTCACACCACATGACATTTTAACACTTTAAATACAAAAAACATGCAGAATAACTAATGTTTTCGGAAAAAAAAGCATTTGGTTTCATGGAGATCAGAGGCACTACAGGTATGTGAGGAATTATTAGGAAATTTTAACCATTTTAACAGAAGAAATTGCAATTGGACACACTTCATGTCATTGACCCAAGTATACAAAAACATGACACAAAACTGTATACAACAACTTGGCAAACACGATGCGATGTGTGTGTTATCATTAGCTGGATGCAAACTGTTCTGTGCTCTGAAGGGGGAGTGACTTAGAGCAAAGAGCAAAACAATAAAGGGTAACATGGTGATCTATACGCGTTCTGTTAGCTAATATCCCATAGAAATAAAATATCCCCTCTTTAAAAATAAATAGTAGAACAACAACAGTAGTACAACATATTTATCTCTTAGAGTCATTTTAAAGATGGTTTCACAATTGTTCTACGATGTTGATGTCAGTAAAAAAAAACCTTGCAACAGAATTGTATTAAATGACCAATGATCCAATCTCCCAAGACAAATCTTACATAGCTTATTGATGAATCGTTTCCACTCTAGAGAATCAGAGACAGAGAATCACCGGGGTGTGAAATTAAAGTATCAAAAATGTATGGACAGTATTATCAAAAATGTGGAGGACAATTTAGCCGCGAGTGATATGTAGCGGACACAAATATTTGATTTCTTCTCTGAAAGGATATACAGCTCTGAGTTCAGGGTTAGATCAAAATTGGAAAGCAGACGGCAATTCATATACAGTTTATCACTCGAGTTGAGCTTCAGCTACTGTAGGCAGAAACATGAAGCGTCTTGAGATGAAAAGCCTGTAAATGATTTCAGACCATGAGTTATGAACATGTTTAAGTTTGAATTTTTAGCTCTGTCCACTTAGGCCATGTCCACACGTAGCCGGGTATTTTTACAAACGTATATCTGCTGTCCTCCGTTTTGTAAAATGTTCGCGTCCACACACATCCGTTTTATAAAAAAATCACATCCACACAGAAACGCATAAACGCATATTTTCGGGGTGGAGGTACGTTTAACTGGGTTAAAATGAAGACTTTCAACACTGATAGTCTTCTTTGCTCCTCCGCAAGAAGCAGGAGTTGGTGTTGTAAAATAAAACAACCAAAAAGCGCTTGCATTATAGAAAAAAGCAACAGAGTTCTCAGCCGATCCATGCTGTCAAATGTGTAACATAAACAAGGGCGCACATGTGACGTACAGGCTTTGTCGCAATTAGTGACGTTTAAAACGCCGGTTATTCGTGTCCACACTCAAACGCAAAAACGGAGTTTTGGCCAAATCTTCACTTTGGTCGGAGTTTTAAAAAAGCTTCGTTTTAGGTGAAAAAAACTCCGGGGTGGTGTGGATGATAGGCCAAATCGAAGGAAAAAATATGCGTTTTAGCAGATAAACGGGTACGTGTGGACAGGGCCTTAGTCCTTTTTACAATTGTAATATCGCACCAGGGCGTGAGAAGTTGCATTTGCTTCCTTATAGATGTCCAATTTTTACCTTCTTTAAACAGGCCCCATAATGAATGTATTTCCTGTTTTTCATTGATGGATTTTAATTGCTTTGATTTCCATGTGAACCTTGTGAGCACATCCATAGTACACTTAGCATACGATCAGGTTAATGAAAAGGAATCTTGCATGTACGGAGCAGGCTTAAGTGGCTGTTCGGGAGTCTGTGTGGTTTAAATGAATATTTTCTTTGACACGAATACCAAATAGATGACTAATGTGCAACCTTAGGGTATAGCGATTTATGTAAGGCTTTTAACTGGGGAGGTTAAGTCAATGGATTAGAAGAAGTGCACAAGTCATAATGGAAATGTTACTTGAAAAAGAAATGTTAGTAGGAAAATACCATCAAATTTATCATCAAGGAATGATCCATTAAGCCACAAAGTCAGTATAAGAGATGGTCAAAAAAAAAAGTTCTTATTGTTAAAATGATATCATCTGAATTGACTCATTTCTGGCTTTAAAGGTGCAATGTGATTTCTCTGGTATAAAGGGTCCACTACATCCTAGTCTCCATGGAAATGCTTGATTGCTTTGCCTGGAATGTTCCACGTTATGGCACTAAAGAAGACTTATTGTGCTTGTGTCTGCTATGTGGTTATTATCTATGAAACCTGTGGATCATTATGTTATAATATGGACATTTTAGGTGAGTAAATGAAGAGGGGAAACAAGTATAAAATGGTTTGAAGCTCTGAAAAGTCGAGTTTGCGTAATGGGTCTGCTTTAAAGGTGCATTGTGTAACTTTTCTGGTGGAGCGTACGTCAAATGCTTTTGTTCATAGAGATGTTTCACAGTATGTCATTAAACTAAACTGTTATTGGTTTGTTACTTTCTAAACCCAACTAACAAACCAATAACAATATTATTACCATTGCTAATTACTAGTTTGTGTTTTGTTGCACCAGATGCTATACACAGAATTATTGACTGCCTTGAAATCAAAAGGCATATATTTACTAATTGTATGCATATGGCATTTTCATGCATTGATTTGAAAATTTAAATGTTCAATGGCAAAAGACACACAATTTTCAAATGGATTTTTTAAGCACATTTTCTTGACTTGGTGCCTTCATGGTCACACAGTTGTAACATGTGTCTGTTTGTAAAGAGTCGTCCTTCCTGTTTGTAGTCTAACTGGGTGCTCCACCTCCCCCTCCGTCTTCACATCCCTATATCCCTCCGCCACATCCAGGTACAAGCAGCAATATCCTGGAATGAGCACAACTATAAACTTTTGAACAAATATAATGTAAGTAAAGTGACAGGGAGACAAAAGGGCATCACTTAGACATGCACCTTTTTAAGAATGATTCAGCTGAAGTGCTTGATTAAAGGGATGGGAGTTATTAAAGGGAAAGGAGTTAAGGTATTAATGAAGTAGTTAAAAAATCCTTTCAATGCTTTTGCTTCAATCTTGTGAAATAGAGACATAGAGTATAAATAATGTGCAATGACAATGATGTTAAAAAATCCTTTCAATGCTTTTGTTGATAAGCCTATCTCACTTCAATCTTGTGAAATAGAGACAGAGTATAAATAATGTGCAATGACAATGAATAAAATAAAAAAATAATAGTAACAATGTATCAGAAAATAAAAACATCTCTTATAAGGGGTAAAGAAAAGGCTCCTCACCGCAGCAGTGGCAGCAGTGTTCTGTACAGTTCACTAATTAACGAAATAATAAGTGTCAATCTTGGTGTATTTAATTTAGAGTGGGTTTAAACAGTGCCAATTATGCTTGATACATAATTTGCATAATTAGAGAGGCTTCTACCCAATTAACAAAAGACTTCATTCAAAGGGATCAAAGTGGGAGCTATTGTCTCTTGCACATGTAGTCCGCAGCACAAATAGATAGTGGAGATAGTGGTTCAATTGCTGCACACTTGATTTTGATACAGAATCTTGTAGTAGGAGGTTCGGTCTTTGCTCTGAATCAGCTTCTGCAGTAGAGGCTCAGCTATGGAACCAATGTTATGACATGATAGTACATGTTTCTGTGCTGTACAGGCAACAGCATTTATTGCACTTGTGTAAGAGTAACATTTGAACACATTTCAAGTACAGTTTCAAACACAGTTGTCCCTGTAATAATCTTCCATTGGGCCATATCGTCATATGTGCATTCTCACACTAAAGCCTAACCCAGCAGTGAGTGACTCCTGGATTTAGCCATTCACAGTGAAGTGTGCACTTTCGTTGGAGTGTACATGATGCCAAAAATCGCGATCATCATATTATGTTTTTTTAAATAGCCCACCCTATTGCTTCTGAATAGTTGCATTAGGTTTACATGCAAACTCTGCACAGAAAGACTAAAGCAACCCCGGAACTGAGCCTAGAACCTCCTTGTTGTAAAGCGTGAGTGCTAACCACTCAAAAATTCAACACAAATATTGTATTTTGGTGAAAAGCTCTCTAAAGTATAAACATGAAGATGAAACTCTTGTGACCTTGAATTACACTCAGATATCAGTATAAACAAGATTGAACAGAAATACACAAAGCTGAGACATTCTATGATAAACAAAAAGCACAGCTCACCCGTCTCTTCAGACAGAGCATATTTCAGCACAAAGAGGTCACGGTATTTCACATTTCTCTGAATGGCTTCATTATGTTGTTTATATTGACAGCATACAGGGGTCTGTGGAGGGTCACCCAATTAGATACTTTGCACTGATAGGCCCAAAGTCAGGGCCCCATTGTTCATTTATTATGAATGGATGGCGTTACATAATGAAAGGTTTACACAGTTTTCAAGGGGCATTGGCTGAACTTGTACTTTTTCAAATGTACTTTCAGATGGACACAAAACTGGCTCATTCTATTATTATTTCTATAGCTGACTTTTGTGAGATTTCTAAACAGTAATCATAGTTATTTCTTCATTGTGACCACCCAAAGCTGTCATTTTAAACCAAAGTGAGGATTTGCTGTGGTGAAATTGAAAAGCACTTTTGGAACAGGATTACACAGGCAAGAAAAAAAACATTTTAGAGTTATGCTTTGACCAGCTATAGTGGGTTATGAGAAAATAAAACTGCTCTGTCTGTGTTCTTTGCCATTGACCCTGGTCTCTGTATGGTAAAGACACTGCTAAATTAGGAAATGCATTGCTGCAGCTGGTCTTTGGTCATACAGTGATTCTAAGTTTAATCTCTGCCCCTGTCTTACTGTGAGATCTACCACACACCATTTGGGGACATTCAAGATTATCCCCATGGTTATTAAAAGTCCTTTAAACCATGTTAGAATGTTGTTATCTCCTCAGAAACATACCTGGAGTTGTGTTTTGTTTCATTCACACATTTGAGTCACTCTTATTATTACACCTCCAAAGCTCAAAGTGCTCTGTTCCACCTTGAGATGTTATGAGGCGGTAGTTTTCAAATAGACACATTTTACCTTTTCTTTAGTAGAAATTGGAAATTCCAGCCCCATTTTACCTTTAGTAGAAATTGGAAATTCTAGAGGTGAAATTAATGGTTCTGTTGGTGTGTTAAACATGTGTCAATGAAACAAAACACTATGAGGTATGTTTGAGATGAGGAAACATTATAACATAGATCATAAAATAGCGTTATATACTTTAATACCCTTTAATCTTTCGTTGCAGACAAACAAAATCGCGTCTTTTATTCCTTACACTGTAGCTTAGCTTATCTGACCTTTATGTAACCAGAACAGTCCCACTTATATTTGGAATGTCAGTTTCAGGGAGAACCTACGTGATTGAAGTCGTAGGGCAAACTGGAGCGCCTAGAGCAAGTGCAGGCGCAGGGAGGTCATGCAAACTCAAGCTCTTGTCATACTGGCCCATAAATAAAATGAATATTGCATATATGGAAAGCCACTGTTAATTTAAGATAATAATGCAAGGCTTCTTCTGTCATTCAATGTTTTTACAAGGCTGACATATAAACAGACACACTGATCTTCACTCATAGCTAGATCCCCTTGGTAAGAGTGGATATGGGGCTCTTTATATATAATAAATTAATAGTTAGTGCATGCTTTGGCAATTCATAATTAAGGAGAAAAATATCTTATGTTAAATATTTAATAGGGCTCGGAATCACAGAG
Source organism: Scartelaos histophorus (assembly GCA_000787155.1). Lineage (NCBI taxonomy): Eukaryota > Metazoa > Chordata > Actinopteri > Gobiiformes > Gobiidae > Scartelaos > Scartelaos histophorus. Next base: position 10,545 of record KN493109.1, read on the forward strand.
TACATTACAATTTGATACAACACACAATACAGGGTACACGGTATGTTAATACTTAAGATAATTGATACGTTTTATATGATTCATGATAACTGCCTTTTAAGAACCAAATACTTTTTAGATATATTTATTCAATTACACTCTCTGCACAAACTTAATATGAAATACATGCATTTAACCTTGAATATGTCAATTGTATTCCATAGATAAGTTTTAAAGAAAGCCACAAGCAGTTCTTTCACAGTATCATTTTGTAAAATATACCAGCAAAACTCTTAACAATATATTGAAACTGCAGCACACCATGTTGCTACTGTATTACCTAATGCATTATCATTAATTCGGGCCCTTTAAATGATCAAACATGGCAGTAAGTTTGGCTGAATGTTTATCTTATAGGACCCTGTAGCTTGCGACTAACTACACATCCACATATTCATAGAGTTCTTTAGCCGGCACTAAACACCAACTCTTCCTTGCACAACTGCACGCCTGTTGGACATGTTAATATAATGTGCGAACCACCTTGTCTCAATGACTAATGCTGAAATGCTCCCAGGGAAAAAACATCTGTCGGTTTGTAGCAGTGGTGGCAGTGATCTGAATCTCCTCACTGCAGCCCCCCTGTGTAACCGCCGGGCACATGATGCTTCCTCCATAGACCTTAGCCTTGTTAGCGCTCATCCAACCGCATTGAAGCAAACGCTAATGAATTTAATTGCACACACGCTTATAGATCCGCCTGCGAAAAATGCCAACACCTGTCGCTATCCTGACACATAATATCAGGAATGACAGGTGCGGGTGGCCTTGTTTAAAGTAAGACAGCTGGCTATTAAAATATTATTGTCTTTTTTTGGTTCCTCTCCACAGAAAATCACGTCTAATTACACACCAGGAACAATGCACATCAAGTGGAGCCTGTCATGAAGCTCTCTGGGATAAGGCGATTAAAAGTGGTTCCAAATGACTGATGGTTTACACACTAGAGCTAACCACCAAGTTCAAGAGGGAATGTGTTTGTTTACTGGTTAATTAGCATCAAAGATTAAGAAGTATTACTTAACTATGTGGTGTTTTTCAGTTTATTATGGCCTCCTTCCCTGTGTGTATTTTTATTTATTGTAAGATAAGATAGATAGATTTATTTTTGCCAATAAAGGGACACAGAGAACACTTTTAATACATTTTTTTATCTCTGTAATTTTGGGTGGTCTGTTTGTTGGTTTATTGGAAAGATAAGTAAAGATATGCATCGGCAATAGTGACAAAAATTAATGTGTTTGTATTTTCTTGGGGATTATCACAGTGACAATATCCAGACGACAATACGATGTGTGTTAAAAACAAAGAGGAACGTCCTCCTAATGACATCGCAAGGTTTGTATGGTCAAATTACCCATAAATATAGGTTCTTTTATGTCACAGCAATTTAACATCTGTAGGTTTTCTGAGTCTTTAAATGGTCTCACAGTCTAAATCAGAGGGCTACACAGTCATGGGGAAGGCTGCTGGCTGGACAGATGTCCAGAGGAGGGTCAATGAGACCCGCCACAGGAGGGTAAGCCACAGAAGGTCAAGCGGTATTGTTCAGAGGAAGATTAGAGATGCCAGAGCCAAAAATGCAGATGATCTGAAAGCCACTGTCAAAGCAACCTGGGCCTCTGTTACACCTGATCAGTGCCACAGGACGGTCGCCTCCATATCGCCTCCACATTGATGCAGGCAAAAGGAACTGTTGAGTGCATGGAAATGAACATACTTTCCAGAAGCCTGACATTTCTGTTTAATACTTTTGGGTTTTCATTATCTGCAAGTCATAATCATAATGTCAAGAAATAAAGGCTTGAAAGCTTCACTCTATGTGCCATAAGTCTATATATTAGATGTGACTTTCTGAAATGAGTGACAAAAAATATTGAACTTTTTCATGATATTCAATTTTTTTGCTGTATATTTGACCTATAACAAGGCTGTCCTCATTGAGTAGCATTGCCAAAAGTATCGAAAATCGTATATTGATCAACAGTCAAACTATCAAAACTAGACACTCGTCTGAGAAAGTATTGATATGTGTAGTATCAGTATCAGTTCTAAAAAGTCACATTCACAGAACAGAAATGCAGAATTAAAATGACCTTGAGCGTCAGAACAAGTAAAGGCTGAATTATAGTTCAGTGTCAACTCAGCGCACACAGACGCCATCGCCTTGTCGCTGCTGTGTTTTAATTTATGGATCAGCATTGAGGTCTGTACGTCACAAAGTAATTCACCGCCACAACGCTGGGTGTTCATGTATACAAAATGAGGCGGGAAAGCGGAGTACCGGAAATGTACGTAGAGACGATGTAGAGCGTACCAATCACAGCCCTTATGGTTTGTGTCACTTTTCCTTGTGTCGGTTCGATGTGCAGTTACAAAATTTCACAGGTACAGGTCAGACAGTCTGCGGAGAGGCTTCAAGGCGACACAGACTCTCTGCTTCACAATGCAGATGATTTGACGCACAACCATAAATTGGGCTTAAGACCACACATGGACCACTATGGAATCGATATATGGAATATATATATGGAATCTTCTCCCGCTTAATCTGGCTGGGTCGCGGGGGCAGCACGCTACCCATTACTCTGTGCACCAGACCCAGACCCTATGAACCCCTCTGCAGGTGGTGAGCCCACAGGAGGGAGGGACTCCCCGCCGGTCCCTTGTTGTAAACTGTTCATAGGGTGTTGCATGTTTTTGGTTGATGGGGGGAAACTGCTTTGCATTTTGAGTTAATATTTTATGTTTTTTCTTTGACCTTGTGTGACATCAGTCATGGATACCAAACATAGTGAATTTCCATGAGCTTTTCTTTGGACATTTGGAACATCACTGTATGGCATGTATGTATGTTCTATTGAAATAAATATGGTTTTGCAGCAGATTTTCTACAGTTGGAAAGAAATATTGTATCCCTATAGGAAATCATTATAACGCAGTGTGGGAGGAAACATGCAAACTCCACACAGAAAGGCCCAGGTGACCCGGGGATCGAACCCGTAACCCTCTTGCTGTGAGGCATGAGTGTTGCCACTCAGCCACCGTGCCGCCGGAATCGATATAGTATAGTAATATTAAAGAAAGTACCATTATTTAATGCTGAAAAATTAAAATTAAATTAAAGTCACATTAAAAGTGTAAATCATCTCCAAAATACAGATACAGATTGATAAAAAAGGTAAAAATAACAAGATCTATCATGGCCAATTTGTGTGTAAAAGTACACATAACACATTCAAAGAGTGTTTTAATTATCATTGTGTTATCAGAATCAGTATTGAGAATCAAATCAACTCCAAAATCAAGTTTGTAATTTTAGCATCACGACAACGCTGCCATTGAAATACATAAAGTGCCATACTGTGAAACATTAATGCATTAATGCCATACTGTGAAACATTCCCACGGAGACAAGCAGGTGATGGACCCTGCACAATAAATACTTCCAATGCACATCTTTAACTTGAGTAATGTTGTGGATCTAGAGAAATATACTATTTTCACAGTTGGAGAATGGTGTCGGGTCTATGTAATAAACCTGTGCTTCCTGTGCTTTCAGTCCAATAGCACATTTGTTCCCGCCTGTTTCTGTCCTGCCCGGTGCTCCACAGATGGCCCTTGATATAAGAGGAAAACAAAGGCTGTTGGAGCAGGGATGAATACCGAATGATTATTTTTTTAAAAACATCATAATTATGTTTTCCAACCTTAGCAACAGTGGCTCTTGAAGGAGGAAACAATACCAAGCCATTCATTTACACAGACAGGCACAGAGATTAGAGCTAAACAAGCTTAAGTAGCCCTGATTTAATTACACTGGCTCAAGTGTGGTTTAGAAATCACATGTCACATAGGGTCGGATCAACGCCATGTTTAAGAGGGAAGTGGTCATGTAACAACCAAATTCAATAGAAGCCTGTATCTAGCATTAAAGTTCAAAAGGCTTTCAACAATGGACAGGGCAGAGGGAGAGAGATGCCTCTGCTATACTGTACCACACCACATATAAGCCATAATGACAATGAAAAATAGAGAGGGACATATAGGAAGAAATAGGTATACAGCGAGTAGACTACTGTCCCGCTGAAAGCCATAATCATCAAAAAATTGTCACAAAAATTGTCAGATTGTCAAATCTGAAATCTGGGTTGAGTTTTTTGGCATTTTGCACTTTGACAAAGTATTCATGAAAATCTGAATGATTCACCACGTTTGGGATATGGAATGAAAAGTCCCTGCTACTGTCACGATTTCATATCAATATTTGACAGTGACAAATCTAGTACTTTTGGATGTATTCTGGAGAAAACTTTAAAGAAATCCTAAATTCGAATTTCTGTATATTTTAGATTTTTTACCACTGCCTGCAGAAAATGGTGGTGGACACACTGCGTTATAATGATTTCCTATAGGGATACAATATTTCTTTCCAACTGTAGAAAATCTGCTGCAAAACCATATTTATTTCAATAGAACATACATACATGCCATACAGTGATGTTCCAAATGTCCAAAGAAAAGCTCATGGAAATTCACTATGTTTGGTATCCATGACTGATGTCACACAAGGTCAAAGAAAAAACATAAAATATTAACTCAAAATGCAAAGCAGTTTGTCAATTCGCTATGTTGGAGATGTGATTGACGGCTCAGTGCTTCAGTTCAGAGCAGCACTTTTTCAAACTGGTCATGTTGAATAGTTAAAAAATATAGTCAAATATCCATCAAAACTCTGCTATCAAATGCTGAATTAATGTCTGTAAAAATATACACAAATTTGAGGAACTGATATTATTTTTCAAAAGGTTATCAAAATTATTTACAACATTTGGGCATGCATGATTTAATACTTGTTTCCATAGAGATAACGATGCTTTAAATGTTCCACAGTATGATGTTATTAATCTCCATAGAGAATAGGAGAGGACCAGGCAGGTGAAACAGGTCAGATCAGTGAAAGGGCGAGTCAGCTCATCGTCAGAATGCATGTGTTGCGGTGTATGTAAGAAGGTTGTGGACTCACACACCAGAAGTTACAAAATGCATCTTTAAATAGTGCTATGTGGTCCAAAACATATAAGCTCTATTTGCTGTTAATAGAAGCTGAGGAGTGGATGGGGCAGTCATTTTCTATAGTCCAGTGAGCAGAAATCCTGAAGCTACAAGTGTCACATTGCATCAGAGTTCTCATATTTTCAGATTTGATTTAAGGCCGTAAAATGTCATTGAGGAAGCCGTTTGAATTGAAAATAAAGTTGGTATTGCTACAGTCCCTTTGCCGGCCAACTCCACAATGATCTCTCTGCGTTTTTAGTGCAGATTGGTATCAGTCTGGTCCCCACGCCTCCTGCTGCGCCTCCGGCCAAACGTGATCATGCAATCAGATTATCTTTCTTTTTTTTCAGTGACGCGAACTCATAGCTCACATATGATATACAAATAAAATGCATTTCACCTCAGATTTTTCAGAGTTTAGTGCTTTGCTCATGGATTCTGCATCATTTCCCACAGTGATATTTGTTTCCTTTATTTTTACGCATACAGACGGACCGTGTGTGTCCCCTACTGGCTTATCCACCTGTCAATCTTCATAAACTATTGAAGAAGCGAGTACTGTGGATCCCAGGCAAACAGGCCGCGGGTTATTGGAAACAGACAGAGCATATGAATAAAAGAGTGCTTGGTGACCGGTGCTGCTCTGTTGCATCAGTGTGGGACAGACAGAGAGCTTCAAAGGGCAGACGAGGAAAAGTGGGGCACGAGGTATCAGTCCAAAAAGACACACTTCCCACAGTGAACAAGTCAAACTGGATATTTCAGTACAGATTCTGATTGATTAAGACACAATTAATCCAGTAGGTTCTATCTGGCATTGTTGTTGAAATTAAATCTATACATTCTCCTCCCTTTCTTTCAGTTTATAT
>KN493109.1:16572-31311 GCA_000787155.1 Scartelaos histophorus
TAAACCACAGCCTAGATTGTTATAAAGTAACACAGTGGCATTAAATGTAATATCTCCATGGAGACAAGCAGGTGTCACCAACAGACCAGATCATACTCACAATAACAGTGCATGTTGTATTTTTGTAATAAAAAATAGTGTAATCTATGCGTATAAATCAACAATTACACTCAGGAAACCACATTTTTCTTATTCATATTATTTTGACATTTGTTTTGTTATTTTGTTTTTGTTCCCGCGGCTATAAAGGTCAAAAAAACGTTATACAATGTTCACCTCTGCACTTTAATAACAATAAAGTAAAGCACACCATTTTCTTTGTTTCTTATCAAGTCTATTTTGACTGAACCGACGTCTGACCTGCAATGCCCCAGACGTCTTTTAATAGTTCTCCTCCCGTAAGACTGACAGGACCCAAACCAATGCATCTTTTGCTTTTTTTTTTTTTTTTTTACTGAAGCAGAGAGGATTTAGGGTTGGGCAATAATGAAAAAAATTAATTTGCGTGATATTTTTATTATGGCAATCGATCAAAAATGTGGTCAGACTTGATCCTCAATACCAATTTTATCCAAAACCAATATATTCAACATTAAATCATAATACAGTGTAGGTTACTTTCTTTTATTACCATGTGGCTTTATATCTTTGTAATCCCTCAGTCATCCTGGTAGGTTCTATAGTCATCCACCATAGGCCTACACTTGTTCTGATCCAGCTCAAGATCATTCTAAAGCCATTCAGGAAAGGTTCATAGTTTTGATACTAGTTTTAGTTCTGATTCTTCTAAAGTATCTAAAATAACTGCATTCCATGATGTAATACACCCCTCGCCACTGTAGGAAGTCTGCTTATTTTTCCCATGTTCCCGTCTGCACTGATATCCATCGAACAATGAATAATTAGCAGAGACTTGTTGTGCTACTTTGCTCTATTTGTCACGAAGCAGGTCCCTGGAGATGTGGACCCCATGAGGAGACGGAGCGCCCCCCCACCAGGACATAAAGATGGCCGCTCCGCCCACATTCGCCCGACGATGACTCCAGACACAGAGTTCACAGCTGTACAAAGTCAAAACAGCACTTTGACCACCAACAGCTGAGGTTCAGACTGGACTCGTATAACCCTGAATATCGGGTCATTTTAGACGGGTCTGTGGGGAAGTGATTAAACCCAGTATGAGGAAATCATATTTTAAAGATGCACTGTGTAACTTTTCTGGTAGGGAGTTCACCGTCTGCCAGTCTCCATGGAGATGTTCCACGGTGCAGCATTAAACTTTCTCTTTCATTTATTCAGTTACATTTTTGTATTGCTAGAAAAATATCATAATGATCCCATGCATTTTTACAGTTGGTGGGGCTTGCCTCTCACAAAGACTACAACAAAACCAAGACTAACCCAGGACTAAATCAGGACTAACTCAGGATTAAACTGGGACTAAACCAGGACTAAACCAGGCCTATGTCCAGGTGACCACACAGTTGTGTTAAACTGCTGTGCACTGGACACTTAAACCTCCATGTTCAAGCTTCTTCAGACAGTTCTACAGCTAAAGTCTTTAACCCCATGTTTAATCTCCATGTAGACCGATGACTTTAATGTTTCCGGTGAAATTCAAATGCAAAAACAGGATCAGGGTTATTCCAGGGCCAAACCAGGACCAGACCAGGGTTAAACTGGGACTGAACCAGGACAATGACTTCACAGCTGAATAAAGCCCTTATGTTACGTGGGTATCTGCAGTGGACACTTTAACCTCCATGTCCAGGCCTCTTCAGACGGTCTGCAGCTTAAGTCTTTAACCCCACATGTGCTTTACCCACTTAAAGGACTGAGTGCACTTCTGTTCAAATGATGTGAACATTGCTCTGACCTGGCTTCTCCACACAATTATGGATTCTTTAAATTGTAATTACAGACTCTGGATATATTCAAATCTATTCAATAATGCACTGAATTTATATTGCACCATTATCTTCCATTATTAAGATGGGCTGCACAATTTTTCTGGCGGGGGGTCCACAACCTGCTTGTCTCCATGAAGATGAAGACGCTTTGCCTGGAAAGTACCATGGTATGGAATTAAACATATCCATCTAGCATTTATTAATGATGGTTGTTTCTATTGCTCAGAAATAGATCCAAAGATGTGAATTGCAATGTAGAGGAGTGCTGTGACCTGCTTGTCCCCATAGAGATACATTGGTTTAATCTTTACTGTGGAACATTTTAGACAAAGCAATAACATGTCTATGGAGATAAGCAGGTAGCAAACTCTCCACTAGAAATGTTACGCCGTGCACCTTTAAACGTGGACATAAGCTTTACATTGTAGTTATTTGTTCACTTCTCATTCACCACTTGCCTGACTATTGCACTGCTTTGAATGCTCCACAAAACGGCATTAAAGCAAATTTTTTTCCTCTTATTTATTAAATTAGGTGTTTAATTGCTCTAGAGACACTTTGGAAAACATGCATCCTTGTCTATGAGTGGGGCCGCCTCTCCACAGATTGGACCTGTAACTTAATGGCATATTGTGGAGCATTCCAAGCAAAGCAATAACATCACCATGGAAACAAGCAGCATATTAAAAGTAGGGATTTAAAATGAGTGAATTGTCTTGCCCATAGATACTTTGCAGGAGCATCATACTGGGGGGGTTCTGTATGTATATCTATGGTGGAATGTTTAGGAGTAACTAACATTGCTGAAAAACATTTTAAGATAGTCTGAAACCTCAAAAAAAAAAAGGAAAAAAAAGGGATTTAAACAACACATTTTCTGTTTAAACGTGCAAATGACTAACTAAAACACTATTGGCTAATGCTAGCAGATCATCTCACCTGTAGCTCATATTAAAACGTAACAAGTCTCAGACAGAGCAGTGCTTACAGTTAGCACCACACTTCCTGGGAATGTCGATGACTTCAGCTGCAAAGTATTAATAAGAGTATTAATAATTAATAACAGCTCTAAGTGGTGAAGAGAGACATATATAATTACATATTTACTTACTTCCCCCTTTTGATCACGGTAATGGTGCTTTGCCTGTTTCCTATACGACATAATTTGATTGGATAATTATATCGAGTCACTCCTCTCATCGACATCGCAGGAAGTCATTATCTCCATAAAACAAAGAGCAGACAAATATGAATTCATCATTTTTGAATCAGACTTTTTGCATAATCTGGGAAAAAACTGAGTGCGTATTATCAGGAATTTTAAGAGGCGACATTGTCCAGTCGTAGTCTCATATTTCTCACTCTAATCAGTGTTTATTCAATTATTTTCTACTGTAACTGCATTAAAGTTGTTGACTATTGGATTGTAATTATTTAGCTATCATCATTTCCTTAGTAAACAACAAACAACGCATATTATTATCACATTATGTAAGATTCTTGTATTAGTTTATCAGTTGTGAAATGGCAGGATGTGTTTAAAATGCAAACTTTGAACAGAATCCTATTATTTTTTTCTGACATTGCAGAAAAAAATTGCAAACTTCTTGACACTGTTTTATATTTACATACACAAACTGGATATTATAACGTATTTTTAATCATCTCGGTATCCGCACATCTCACTCAGACTGCGACTGTTACAATTAAATGTGTGCCAACGGGAATAGTTATGGGAAATTCAATCAGCAACAACAAATAAAGGAAATTTTACAATGAAAGAACAAAGTGAAGGTTCAAACACACATCACCCCACATACTGTAAAGACCAAACAACAAAGTCCTTTCATTTTTCCCCTAGTGTAATAATTGAAACAGTTAGCAGGACAACTGACTATTGGCCCATTCTGGTTAAAAAATCATTTTTTAACAGGTAATTATATGATAAAATAACTCTCTGTCTTTCACAATGGGGAAATTACAGTACTAAAATAACAAGGACAGCAAGAGAATAACAAGGAACTGTATGTAAGATTTTAAATTCCACAAATATAAATCAACAGTGTTCCCAAATGGGAGGCAGACATGTTAAAATAAATACAGCTTACTAATAACAATTGGAATGTTGTTTTTTTTTCAAAGTAATAAAAATGCTGGACATTTTTTCCCTAGTTACAAAACGACAAAGTGAATTTTTCCTTCTTGCCACAGATTCTACCTGGACGACTGAGGGGATTTTAGACACGCCGGACATGACGGTTGAGTTTTTTTTGTTATAATTTAGTCCTTTAGTTTTCATAACAGAAAATGTGGTCAAAGAGTGATCATCCATGCTTTTATCTCATCCTGTCTCGACTACTGCAACCCACTTTTTCCATGTTTTAATAAGGCAGCTCTTCAAAGGCTTGTGCAAAACTCTGCTGCTTCAAGGATTTTAACGGGAGCCTCCAGAATAGCCGCACATCGCTCTTATTACCAGTAACATATAGAATGGATTTTAAATTCCCTTCTGGAGCGCTGCATGTACAGACCGTCTAACTTACTATGCAATTACTCCTCTAGCCAGAGCCTCCACGTGGTCCCAAAGACTTGTTTTATGCCTCTAAGCCGTAGCCCCAGACAACATCCAATAAGAAAGCAGAATGAGCCTCACACAAATCTCTAATTTAGGCTGAAATCCAGTTGGTTTAAATAAACAGAGCTCTCTCAGATCTGAATCCTCACTACCTAAACCCCAACTCTGCATCTGCAGGAAATACAGCACATTTAAAAAGACTTAATAAGAGACAGACAATCGAACACAAAACTGCGCCTGTTTAAACTAAAACTACAAAACTCAGTACAGTGAGTCGCCATCACTATAATTTGGTGCTTTAATGTCAGATGCCCTACCGATACAGCTGCCACATTACCAAGGACACGACAACAGCAGGACTATCTGCCCTGCGCCTTGAGCAAGATGTGATGGGGTGACCTTCTGGAAGATGAATGCACACCTCCAACAACATGCGATCCACGAATACCAAGCTACAGAAAAATGTATATTCATAAATCATGACTATGTTCCATTACTGCGTCAAGATTGTGATAAGTAATATGTAAAGAGTTGGTGTATGCTCTGTGTATTGTTGTGTATAGTTGTTCTGAATTCTTAGCTATGAAAAAGTAGTGAAGACCAAATTTTCCTCCATAAGCGTTGTTAGTATTCATGGGTTTCAGTTTCCTGCTCATAGGTGCCAATTTTAGTGCTTTTTACCATTCAAAAGATACTTTCTTTTGAATTGTTAATTGGCATGCCACTTTATATCAATATAAAATCCTTGGATGAAGTTGCATATATGCGTACGAGTCTAATGAGTTGAAAACGATAGAAAATCACTGCAATTAAAGATAATCAGATAGCATTATGGTAAATTTCAGCTGAACTATTTGTTGCTTGTGTGTTCAAATAATGTCACCTCTGCTTCTGACTATCATCAAAAGGCAATCTTTTTTTTCCCAAAAGTTTTCACAATTTTTAGTTTCTTTGGTTTCAATATCAAGGGACATGTTTTTGAGACATCAGAAAAAAAAATGTTCCCTAACCTGTCATCTAGCGCACACTTTTCATTTATTTCAAGTTATAAAAGAGCTTTTTTTATTATTTTATTGTCTCTGTTATTGTTTCTGTTTAAAATGGTCTATGGATGCATTAAACACCATGGAACATCTGTATGCTTTTAAAGGCAAACCTATAATTTCAAAGCACTCAGGCACAGCATACCTTCCCTATGAGCAGCATAATGGGTTTGGGAGGTAACTTCCCCAGTGAAGTGCAAGTACAGTATGGATCACCCCAAAAAGTCAGTGTATTAGCAACAACACTTTCAAACTTAAATAATTTCTTACTTCTTTGTCTACTTCTGAGTCATGTAAAGAAAAAAACATGTTATGAGGAAAAGTTGCAACCTAATGAAAGAGGTTTTTATGAACTGACCAAAAAAGAACAGACGGAAAAAACTGAATCATGAATTTTCTGATGCAAATGCGATGAGATTAGCAAAATATGTTTTAATAATATGATTCTCTTTTAAATTCACATTTTAAATCCAAGCAGAGGAAATTACAAAAAGACTTAAATATGACCTGACAAACTACTACAAGTCTCATTTCAGGACATATTTGTGCAGATTTAAACTACAGGGTTAGCCGTTTTTATGCCGCATAAGACAGGAAATTTTGTTGTTTGGGAGGAAATTATGGTACTTCAAAAATTGTTACCTTTGTGATTTGCTAATTCTGTCAATTCAAATTGTGATATTGATTCCTTTGAGTTCATCTGGCAGCCTTAATGCAAACAAATGAAATTAACTATCAGAAAATGTATTTAGTCAGTAGTGATTATGAGATATCTGAGTAGATGTCCTCAGTGTGGTTTGGGTAAGAAGTGTTCCTGTCACTGCGCACAGGCATGAGGAAGAGGTTTTTTACTACATGCCATTTTTATTTGACATTTCTACCTTCTCTGAGCACTGAGAACCATCCATATACATCATATACACATATACATCAGGAAATAACCAAGCTTGTCTGGTCAGATGGGCACAGATCTGCAGAGATGTGCAGATGAAGAGAGAAAAAGGCAGAGATACATACGGGTGAAGAGTGATTCATATTATGCAAACCAGATTTGGAGATTCATTATCTACTTTACAGGGGTAATTTGGAGTATTTGGTCAGTACACAGTCAGGAAATAGTATGCAGACACAGGCAGAACATGCAAACCCTTTACAGAAAGGCTCCACTTGTCTGGGAATCAAACACAGGATGTTCCTGCTGTGAGAAAGGAATGCTGTAACCAGTGTGCCACTGTACTTTACAGATAATGTTATTTTTATTTGTTCATCTCGAGAATGGAAGCCATGCACTGTGTTTTGTTCTGATCAGATGTTGGGGCAAAAGACCTATGAGGAAACAGTTACAGTCATGATCAATTCTGCTGACAGTTTATTCTTGTAACATTCATTAGGACTTTTATTTGTAGATGAAAATGTGTTTTTCAAACTTTTATTGTAGAATAACTTTAAATTGAGTTTTCACAACAAACCTGGCAGAGTAATGTTATTGTTGCCTCCCTGATCCTGTTGCCAGCGCTGCTTTGTTTGTCTTTTGGCAGATGATTCAGAAACAAACGCGGGGATTTTCATTTTGCAAAAGTCATTAATGAGATAATCGTATGTGTGGCTTAAGGTCAGAGTCAGAATGCAGGAAGTCTGAAGGTGTTCTCAAGTATTGCACCTTTCAAAAACCCCAAACATAAGACACAGTAATTATCTATAGTCACATAATTAAATTAAATCATATAACAACATAATATACATATAGCACTATGTTTTACTTAAAATAAATAGTTCCACAGAATGGCCTTAAACATCTGTCTATCCATGAAGACACACAGATATTAGACCAAGGTACATGTCAGATCTGTGGATGAGGAGTCACCTCAAGGCATATGTATGTAATGTACCATTTAATCACGTTTTTTAGTCTGTTTTCACCATCTGTAACTGTGACCTGTACTTCCCAAAAAACTATAATCATATTCTCTAAAGAATGCATTCCAAAAACTTAACAATGAAACTATCTTGGAAACAAAGCGAGCTGAAAAAACCTTTAATTACAGGAAGATACTGAATCACCATCTTTGAGTTTTGGAAAAAAATGTTCTCCTTTGTATTCAAAATTGTACTGTAGATTGAAGCTCTGATAACTGAAAACCATTATCTTATTTTTGACGGTTGATGAATTTAAAGCCTTATATTGAGATAACCAGAGCTTGGGTGTGGGTTTTGCACTGCCCTTTAAGCAGAGGCAGCAGTTGGACAAAGTGACAAAGTCATTTCATTTAGGATTAGTCTTGACGTTAAGAATGACTTAGCAGACAGAGAACGCAAAGCTGCTGAAGATTGAGCATTGACATGTCCTTTTGACAGCACAAGCCCAGAGATAACACAATTACGATGGAGCTACTGAGAGGAATAGGGTTTGGCACTTTACAAGATGCATGTTGCATTTTAATTCTGACTATGATATCGGAAAGTTTAGATTCTTATGCAAAAAATATCAATAAGTCCGGAGTTTCCTACAACAAGTTTACTACACGATTCCATGAAAATAGACAGTTTAAACCATACAAACATTAAAATATTTACCAAACTTCATTTGAGCCATCGTTCATTGTTGGGAGAAGTAATCAGGAGTGTATTATTTATCTACTAGTATGCAGGGACCTTTTTCAGATCTCAATACTGTGAATCATACTTTACTATGAATATATGCAGTGACCTTTTGGGAAATGTAACTGATCTTGACTGACTGTTGGAAAAAAAATCTAATATACCAGAATCTCACACATATTTATTCATGTAGTTCCCAAAAATATATATGGGCATATCTAACCCGCTGGCTGCTGCGTTCCAAATATGAAGCAAACAATGGGTCGATGCAGGCCCAATCAACGCCGTACCAATTGAATTTGAATTGAAACATTTCACAAATTTGATTGTATATTAATTATTTTTACTTTTCTCCAAATTCACCCAATAACTGCTAGCATAGCAAGCTCCATTTGACTGGGGCTGAAAACTCCCTCTGTCCACTCCTTTACACAGTCTATGGTGCATACTGCACATTCCATTAAACAAATGCTATGTGCCTATAGACAATATCCACTGTCTTAATGTGTCCCTTTGTCCCATGGATCTATGCTCTCCCCATTGCACAATATAGCTCTCAAACAAATAAAGTGGCCTTCCAGCCGGAACATTTAAAAATAAATAGTAAATCTCCTCTATCTAGATCAAACCATTCTAAAACTACTCAGAAAAGCTCCAACTTTGTCCTGTATGTTGCATTTTTTTTCAGTATAAATACCTGAAATGACGATCTATCATTTCATTTTCATATCATAATCATTTTGGCATCAAATAGTGTCTGGGAATCGATTCTTTGACAACTCTAGTCAGGAGTCTGTTGGGTTTGTGAGTATTTACTTATGTTCTATAGGGGAAGCTCCAAACAGAACTGAACATAAAGGTTTTACATTGAATTAATATACACATTTGTTATAAGTAGTCTATTCAAAATCCCTTTTTATATAACCAATGAGGATACTGTATAATCTTGAGCTCATTTCTCGATCCTACTATGTATTTTACCACAAGGTAGCAGCACAGGAGGCTTCCCAATTAGTGACAAATCACATCTCACACCAAGTCATTATAATACAATTCTTCTTATGTTAATCTATCCATCTTGTCTTGCCAGGAGGTCAAAAGAAGTGCTATTTAAAGATATTTTGTAACACTTGAGAGTGTCCTTGTCCCAGAAAGCCATGGGATCATTTAAATAAAAGGAACTAAAAGTCAGTCTGGTAAAGAGGGATTTCAAGGCTAGACTAGGAGCAACTAACAGTGGGGCTCCAGTATTAATGTGGTCGTGCATCTCCAACAGGCACCGAAAAGATAATTAAGTCTAAATTATATGGGGTTACAAATCTTATTCACTTCAGGATGACCCCTCAGAATTGTATTTTGTAAGTGTTTTTGGGACCATAATCACCTGAGTGTTTCATTTTAAATGCTCTGTAGACCTCCACAAAGGCAGGGGGCAGTGGCCAGGCAGATGTACAGACCATTCTAACCATATTAGAACTATATAAGATAAGAAAGCTGCTTTTGGATTATTAGTTTGGCTATTAGTGGGTTTTTCCCAACTAGCGCCAGGCATAGCAGTGAGATAACACATGGATATCAGAACAGTGAGGCCATGTTAAAGTTTGTTTGTTTGTTTGTTTTTCTATGGTTTTTCACAGACTTTTATAAAAAGACACAGCTACTGATTTAACAACCAAACACTCCAAATGACCTAAAAATGATTCTGGAAGATGTTTCTTTCTGAGTTTCCTTTGTTAAGCAGATGACAGAAGGTAAAAACAAGGGAAAAAATATATCCATAAACATCATTCTGCAGAGTGATACTCATAGAGTGATACTCAAAACGTTACATTAAAAACTGTATGCAAAGGTGTTTGCTGAGGTTCATGTATTGCTAATAAACTAAAGGGAACTTTAAAACTTATATCCTGAAAATGATTGTGTATTGTGTTGTTTTTGTTTGCTTGGGTTTTTTTTTTCTTGTAAATGGCCCTAAATATATATTGTCAAAATACTGAATATCAGCTGTGTATTGTTATATTACACACTGTTCCTAAACTGGCACTACATCTTTTCAGTTGCCACATATTTTATTTTTATCCACCATTTAATTTAACATAATGAACAAACCAATGATGGTTTGTTCGTTTTCTTATCTAATTACAGACACATTTATAATATGCAAAAAGTGTGTAGTACAAATTAACACTTATTTTAATCAAAACTATCAACAACTTTATTAATCCCAAAGGGCAATTCAGTGGAGCACAAACCATGAATAAAATCATGTACATACAACACAAAGCTGACAAAGCTCAGAGCATCAGGGGACACATTAACATACATACATAATGATTACATGTGTTCACCATAAGCCAATCATCAAAATCCAAATGACTTTACTTAATCTCAACAAAAAACATGCAAATAATCTTCTAAATCTGTACTTGCACTGACAAAGAAAATGTATTTTAATTAGATGCAGTAGTGCTGAAGTTTAGGTTCCTGCACAGCCAGAAGCTAAAAATGCTAATGGATTTTAGAGAGAAAGGGGTCAGAAGTGATCAAAAAGTGATATCTGTTTAGTCTGGCTTCTAAATGAACCCAGCATGCTGTCACATTGTCTTGCTTAAGGATTAAAATCATTTCTATTATGTGACGGTTTATTTAGTTTGGTATTGAATTTAAGGACATTATGCCTTTGAGCTGAAGAAGACTAGAGATAATAAACAAATGGATGTATTTTGTGTGCAGAGCACACCCCCCTCAGAATAAGCCGAGTTAGTTAATTAGAGAAACACTTTATCTGACAACCATTCACTCGCTGGAGGCAGTTTTGATTCAGCCGTTAACTTAAATAGACATGGATAGTGGTGGGAGGGGCATAATGCAGAATCTAAACCATGAAACTGTGACTTAAGTAAAAAATATTTATGGCTGTGTAGCATTGGGTTGGACTATGACAAACATATTCTATGTTTTTACATAGAAGTAATGAACCTGCTTTTTCAGGTATTTAGTAAAATAAGTTTATTGTTTATTATTAAGTTTTTGTTCTCTGTAAACAGCAATACAGATCTGAACCAAGTTAATGTAGAGAATGTGTATTTCACAGTAGCAGGCAAGAGATTTCAGGGTTGGTTTTTTTGGAACATAGAAATAATTTATTTTTAACTCAATTTGTAAGACCCAGAGTCGACATTTTTCAAATAAATAAATAAATTTGTTAATTAAAAAAAAAAAAAAAAAAAAGTCACAATTATTTGGGTTCTTGGAGAAATCACAGCTATTACTTATTATTATTAGAAATAGAGCAAATATATTGTATTAGTAATGTTGTGACACTTGTTATGAGCCTATGAATGTTGTAAAAGTAGTTGTGCTGCACGTGGTCAGTGGCTGAGGGAGTGCACATACAGTATTAGTATCGCAGTGTGATGCTAAGTGAACTGACATGAAGTGAGTTGCCCATAGTTTGCCCAACGAGAACAACCCACTAATTTTTCTCCACCTATTGAAGAGTGGCAAAAGCTCACAAAAAAGTGCTCTAACTTTTGGCTATTTCCAATTCTCAAAAATCAATAAAGTGGTACATCAGCTCCCCCACACCAGAACTGCATTAGCAGAACTGCATTAGGGCCTGGCCACACTGCACACATAGCTTTTATGTACATAACCATGTGAAACCACAGTCTCGCTTCAATGCAAGGATGACCACACCAGCAGCACCAGCAGCTCCAGCAGGACGTCTGTGCACAGGCTCTGTGTTTCTCAATGGGAAAGACGATCAAACTTGACTGGGCGTGTTTACCCACTTGTATCAGGTCTACAGTGAAACTAAGCACCATAGTGTCAATAATTATGTTGGCAGTGTGGCCGCCCTCGTTTACTGTTAATGCATTCTAATAAATACACAACCAAAAGTTTTCATGCTTGCGTAGGGAGAAATACATGTGCAGTGTGGCCAGGCCTTAGGGTAACGGAACGATGACAAAAAAAAAGTGGAGCAGCAAAAAATGCACAAAATTTATGTAATTTTGCGCATATGATCTCAAATTTTAGTGAAAAGTTTGCACGAATTCATCAAAATAAGACTCTGAGAGAGCAAATACGTAGGAAAACCATTATAGCATTAAAGTTTTAATGAATCCAGTTACCAAACACAAATCGCAAATCTAATCGCCATCGCTTGTGAGAAAAATTGCAATTTGACAGTTTTCTCTAATCATGCAGCCATACCACACAACATTCTTCTGTGACATAAAATACTCTTACATTTGTAGATTTGTTTTAGAATGTCAGTCAAATTTATTCATTTACAGTGTTTTGATGTTAATGTGATAGGATTTTGGGAACATTTGCCGAAGGCTCCAGAAATACATCAAATATTATTAGAATATCACATGAATAAATTTGACTTGGAACAATTAGAAGCTCTGAGTGATTTGAAGTGAAATATCTCAGAAATGTCTTGGCCTGTCACCTCATAGTGTATTTATAACCGAGAGATTATTGGTTAAAGATGCATTATGTAACTTTTCTGGTGGGGAGTCTTTCAGTGTTCTACACTATGCTATTCAACATATTTTGCATTTATTCAATTACAAATGTTTCTACTGCTAAAGAAATACACAAATCTGATCTAAAAACAGCTGTAATAGACATCCGCTGGCTTCCACGTTAGAAAAAGTGCGGTGCCCCTGGGAGCTGACGTTGCCATGAACGTCAAGCCCTCCTATGAAAAGCTGCGCTCACACTAGCGAGCCGCACATTTTTTTTTTCACTTGTATATTAAAAAGACTACATGACACGGCTGGATCATACTCATATCACAGATTCTGAAAATAAAATTGGAGAACACAGAGCAGTGGGCATATGCTGCTGCAAACAGGTGTGGATTAGCAAAATGAAGTGGTTAAAGATTGCTCAAACATGCATAAACTTAAGGTGAGTAAATGGGGAAACAAATGTGACTCTAAAAGCTCTGAAAATGTTGTAAATGATGTAAATGATGTTGTAATGATGTTGTAAATGCTCTGTAAATGATGTGCAACATTCCAAGCAAAGACATGAAAACAATCTCGTGACAAACCCTTCAGAAGAAAATATACCATATAGTGTGTGACTTTAATGATGTGGAAAATTGACAGTGGTGTTGACCTGTATATATTGTACCAAGTGCTTTTAAAAACCCATTTCACCTTTCACTATAAGATCTACACACAGAGCCGTAAGCTTCCCTGCACCTTGGCAAAATATATTGTGGGTTCAGGCTACACCCACATCCCATTAGAATCCAATGTCATAACCTCATTTGGAGGGCAGAGGCATATTCAACTCTATGGGCACTTCAAAAATCCACATATGCTGTTGTATAGGTCTTGTAGTGTAAAGGTTTTCAGCCAACAATAATCCTGTCTGCAGTGGGTTTGAACAACTTTAATACACTCAAATAAATGAAATGTTGACCCTTTTTAAATATTAGATGTCACCTTCTTTCTATTTAATTATCTGATGTTGAGTAAATAATTGAGTTTTTCAGGTGATCTTTTTAAAATATAATTGCTCATTACACATAAAATATTTAGAAAAAGGTGATATAACAGTGATACTTCAATAGGTCACTGTTTAATTTTTTGGGGTTTCTCCTCACTGACAAGGCATGGACTTTTCTTTGTGTTAGAGTGATCCTAAATCAACCTACAGTGAATGAATGCACCATCTGTCTTTAAGTCAAGACAGTAACAAACTGGTAAATAATAATAATAGGTATATTCTTGTATAACGTTTCTCCAGATGCTGCAATATCTTTAGCCACAGCTGCCCTAGACAAACGCATGATTCTAATCTTGCACCGCCAATCACTCACACATACGCTATATTTACACCTAGGCAAGCTGGGTGAAGTGTCTTGCCCAAGGACTGCACCAGACATTCAGACAAGCCTACCAAGTCTACCAAGCAAAGTTACAGCAGGGATCTGTGGAGATGCAACCCTGCTCGGAGCCAAAAAGTTCTCAGAGGTATTTTGTGCAATAAAATCATCCATAAATAAATAAATGCAATAAAAGTTTAATGCCATATTGTGCATCTTTGAATGTAAAGCAATAAAAAAGTGGTGGACCCTGTTTTATAAAAGTTATATAGTTCACCTTTAAGGATATAAAGAGCTTTAAATGCTAGTGGTAGTGTCTTGCAAGAGGGGAGAGATTCTTAAATGTTACTTTAAGATTTATCATGAGGGAGGATTGTTCAGGAAGTCAAAGATAAGCCTTATATAGCTGTTAAATTTGAACATGAACCATGCTGCTTGTCGTTGTAATGAATTTAAATTTGTGCATGGCCTTAGATTGTAATTTCTAATAACTTATAAAAATTATAATTTAGTTAAACTTGCAGATATTTCCTTCAAAATACGCAAATCTCTGGAAGAAACAAGATGCAATTCCTAGTCCAAAGTTTGATGAAGACGATATTCTGAACCAACTCACGTGGTGGCATTTATCAAGGTCATCATAATTAAATGGCCATGATCCCGCGGCGCTAAGGCAAACACTATTTCTCTAAAAGGTCTTTCCATTTAATTGAAATGCATAAGAGATCCGATCCATTTTTATATGTCACCCCGCGCTGA
>JACN01020619.1:0-53177 GCA_000787155.1 Scartelaos histophorus
TGAGAGAGAGAGCAATAGAGGGGGGTTAAAGAGAGAGGGCAAGAAATATAGAGAAAAAAGAGAGGGAGATAAAGAGAGTTGGATAGAGATGGATGGAGAGAGAGAGCAAATAATAGGGGGAAAGAAGAGGAGAGAGAGGGAGAGGGGGTGGACAGAGATAGAAAGAGGGATGGAGATAGAGGGAGAGGAGGAAAATGGGGAAGACAGAGGGAAGGGTGGTCCAAGAAAATGATTAGGAGGGAGAGTGGGAGAAAGGGAGAGGGTGAAGGATGAATAAAGAGATGGATAGAGAGGGAGGGGGGAAGAGAAAGAGAGGGAGAGAGATGAGGGGGTAAAGAGTGGGAGAGAGAGAGAGCAAGAAATACAGAGAGAAAAAGAGGAAGGGGAAAAGAGAGGGAGGGATGGAAAGGGAGAGTGGGTGAAGAGGGTGAAAGAAAAATAATAGGGGTAAAGAGAAGAGGGGAGAGAGAGAGAGAGAGAGAGAGATTGTGAGGGAAAAATAATAGGGAGAAAAGGAGAAGAGGAAAGTGAGAAGAGAGAAAGAGGGATATAGAGAGAGGGATGGAGAGAAAGTGAGAGGAAAATGAGGAAGACAGAGAGAAGGGGGTGCAAGAGAAAAGATTAGGAGGGAGAGAGGGAGAAAGCAAAAGGGAGGATGAATAAAAAGATGGATAAGAGAGGGAGGGGTAAGAGAAAGAGAGAGAGGGAGGGTAAAGAGAGGAAGAGAGAGCAAGAAATGCAGAGAGAAAAAGAGGAAGGGGAAAAGAGGGAAAGGGAGAGAGTTGGATAGAGATGGATGGAGAGAGAGAGAGAGAGAGAGAGAGAGAGAGGAAGAGGGAGAGAGAGAGAGAGAGAGGGAAGACGAGGGAGAGAGAGGGAGAGAGAGAGGGAGGGAAGACAAGGAAGAGAGAGATAGGAAGGACCTAGAGAAAGAGAGAGAGAGGGAGGGAAGATGAGAGAGAGAGAGAGAGAGAGAGAGAGAGAGAGAGAGAGAGAGAGAGAGAGAGAGAGAGAGAGAGAGAGAGAGAGAGAGAGAGAGAGAGAGAGAGAGAGAGAGAGGGGATAGTGTGGAAAAGATAAAGGGGGTAAATAGAGGGAGAGAGAGCAAGAAATACAGAGGGATAAAGAGAAGGAGGGGAGAAGAGATAAAAGGAGAGAGAAAGAGAGTGGGATAGAGATAGATGGAGAGAGAGAGGGAGGGAATAATAATGGGGGAAAGAAAAGAGGAGAGAGAGGGGGGTATAGAGAGAGGGAGAGGAAGTGAGAAGAAAGAGGAAACCGGGGCAGAAGGTGGAAATGAGAAAAATAGGAAGGGAGAGGGAGAAAACGAGGGAGAAAGATGAAAAAAGAGATGGATGAATAGAGAGGGGAAAAGAGAGAGAGAGAAGACATCAGGGTAAGTGCACAAAACTCAATTGTCTCAACACTTTTATTAAATTTCATCAATTTTATTTACATTGAGGCATAAGTCAACCTGTACTCTCCTGTATTTTGGTCTAATAAAATAAAAAAGCCATATAAATACACTCTTCCTGCCATTTCAGTAAAGTATTTATGCCAAAATAGATGAATAAAGAAGAAACTATCACCACTTGCTCATTTGGGTCTATTTGGGTGTTGTGGGTTAACAGTATTTTCAACCTTTTTCTTTATTTTTTCTAAATAATTTGGAATAAGAAGCAGATCTCAAGTCATAAAGCGCTCTTACGATTAATAGAACAAGCAGAACAACTGTATTCTCGAAATGGGAATAAGCAAAAACGGGTATGGTTCAAGGTTTGGATTTTGGTGGGTCTAAATCTGGGTTATTAACTTGTATTCCACCTAAAACACATTTCCTTTTTCGCTGCTGCTAATATTTGGAAGTTTAATGGTGTTTATTAAAGATGCAACAACATTCGTGAGAAAACATTTATCAAGGAAACAAGTCTTCTGAACTTTTTTTTTCGGGTTAATCGCTTTACTTAAAAACAGAAGCAGTGCGTTTTAAACAGATGCCGGCGTCTGAAATGATTCCTCACTCACCTGATGCATTCTAAGCGTCAATAATTATTTACCGCAATGAGTTTGTAAGTGCTTCTCACAACTTTTTCAAAGACAGAGCGAGGTAATCCTAATAACAACTAGCAGCAGCGCACTTCCTGATTGATAACTCCCATACTTTATCTAAAGGGCTAAAACAGTGGCTTCTGAGCAGTTTAAATGTTGTATTGTGTAGATGTAAATGTGTTGTTTTTGACTTACGACATTTGTGTTAATGGTTTTTTTGTTGATGAATTGTATTTTAGAGGATATTTATACAGATGAATAAGGTAAATGTTCAGTTTAGAGGATATGAAGGACAATGACATTTTTTGAATACAATGATGAATTTGAAATCTTGTATTTATGGAAATTAGAGTGAAATTTTGATTTAAATCTTTAATGATGAACTGGACTGTGGTTATTTTAAGGAGACACATCATGATGAAATGTTGTTAGAGTTTAATATCAATAGTTTACTTGATGTATTTTGTACCTGCCCAGATGGAAAGTAACTTGTAAAAATCTGCAAAATCTGTCAAGTTTAATGTTTTCTGTGCACTGTCCTTGTTTTAAGTAAATACAAATAAAATAAAAAAGATAAAATGATCACAGCGGATTTAGTTTGACCTCGAGAGCCTCAATAAATCTGTATAAGGGCGAAACAAATCTTGCGCAAATACATAAGGAAAAAAATCAGGTTAAGGCCCTTTAATATTAATGATAAGAATGAAGCTTGATCAAATATGAGATGATGTACCTTCACAGATAGATTAGACAGTTCTGAACCAAAGGAATATTAACTATAGGTCTATAAAACTCATGGCGTCATCACTTTATTACACATCCTATTACACAAAATGTTAGAACGTTGTTAGCTCCTCAAAAACATACCTGCAATTATGCCTTGTTTCATTGTTTATTAGTGTGTAAATATGATCTGTTCCATTTTATGTCATGAAGATTAACAGGTCTTTACCTTTAGTTCAGTAGAGATTGGCATTTCCAGGGCTGAAATTTGTGCGTTTAATGTGTGTGAATGAAACAAAACACAAGTGCAGGGATGTTTCTGATGAGCAGCATCATAACAAATGAGAAAATGGCATCATACGGGCCACTTAACCCGACCCTGACCATTAGCCCAGCGTGTATATTTGCGTCCTCACCTGTAGCGTGCTGACCACCTCCTGCATCTTGGCCCGTCCCAGGTCCAGGAAGCTCTCGATGAGGTCTCCGTCGATGAAGCCTGTGGCCTGCTCCGTCTTCCTCTCCGTGTGGAAAGACCTCCAGGTGCAGAAGGAGTCAAGGAAAGTCTACACAACGTGGATCACACTGAGAAGCAACCACTTCTAGACCAGGGTTAGATCTAAGAATCCTGGGTGTGCTTTAGTCCTAATCTGCTGCTGTCTGTACTTTATGTCTAGTTCATGGTTGACACTGCAGCTTTGCCCTGACTTAGTCCTGCATTAAAAGGGCCCATATTACTCTTTTTTCTGACTATTCTGTTATAATTCTGTTTCCTTATTGCAAACAGACCTGGAGCTGTGTTTCATTTCATTCACACATGTTTAACACACAAACCCTGCATGATTAGGCTTCTATTTAGTTCTTCTCTCAAACAAAAAACACTCTGTTCCACTTTGTGATGTCATGCGCTAATACAGGAAGTGCTCCACTGTGTTTTTATAGTCCACGCACCTTCATACTGAACTAAAGGTAAAAACCTATTGTTAAACCTATTGCTTACTATGACATCACAAGGTGGAACTGAGCATTTTGAGTCTTGGAAAGGTACACAGACTAATAATAAAGGGTTACTCAGATATGTGTCAATGAAATAAAACACAAAACACAACTCCATCTAAAGTCGGGCTTACACTATGTGATATTTTTGATTGTTTCACTCAGCTCCAGCTCAAACTGTACAACCAAATTGCAGGTTTTAAAGTTCACTATAAGAACTACTTCAACAGTGCAAAACATGAGGCGACTGGATTTCAAACAGGTCTGATATTCTTGCGACCTACGATTGCCGATTGGGACCTCAGTTCTCATTACCCCATATTTACTACACGAAGCACGACACATGATTAAGCCAAAACTCAGCCTGATCCTAAAAACAGTTGCACAAGTGAAAAATTGTTTCAAAAGAGTAAAAAATTGCAGTGTACGCCCAGCTTAATACTAATTACTATAATACTAATGTGTTATGAATGTGTTTAATAGTGTATGAATGAGATGCATGTGGGAGAAGGTTCTTTAGGCTTTTGTCTTGTTTTATGAATGGGTGATATGGCCTTGGATGTGGCCTTGGTCTAGCAGGAAACTAAAGATGGAATTTAGCTTTGGCTAATTCTGCACATTTCCAAGGACATGTTTGTCTTGGTGAGGTAATAACATTATAAAATCGCAATGTAGGACCTAGGGATGTAACAATAACCCAAATATTGTGCTACTGTATCGTGAAAGGTCTCACAATATCATGGGCCATCACAATCAATAATAATATATAATAATTAATAGTTACAGCGCAGCAAGAGCTAAAAAATAGAGGGAACTACATAGACCATGATCCTTTTCTCAGTTTCAGCGCAGAAATAACTGTTCTAAGCACTTTTAAATCTGAATTCTTTGGGATATGACAGAACCAAAGTCTTGTCAAGGCATTTAATAAAGTTAAAGGTGGCATTATTCCCAATTTTGACAGCCTTAAAAAAAATAAATTGCAATAAATAAGAGATTTTGGCTATTCTTACATCCCTAGTAGAACCTATACATATGTACGTATGACAGGTTTTCACATCTTCTCTCATTCTGCCTTGTTTTAGTGAGATTGTACCTGCAATAAATATATTTACATCAGTCAAGTGGAGGTTTGTTGAAAAAAAGTTGAGAAGAAAAGTACAAAAACACAAACAGTAGTACGACTGAGTTCTAAAACAAAATCACTGTACTTGTGTCGTCAACTGAAAATTCCAAAACTAATATTAAAACTAGATCTACACTTATTTGTATGTAGTTTCTAGCGACTACATGATAATATAAAAGAAATACCACAATTTAATAAAAATAATTCTGGTATTGTCATTTTTTTGGAATCGGTATTAAGTCTATTCCTTCAAGTTTTCAAATTTTAATATCAAAAAGCCCATTTACGGTACATCTTACTACTGTGCAAAGTCGAAATTGCTCCGTTATCTCTCGATGAATTAGAATCTGTATATTCAGTGTAGCCTTCTATCTAAGCATTTTGCCGGCTTCCTCCGCTGAACGACTCCCTGTTAAACAAGCGCGTGAGTAAGTAGTCCGCCTAACCAAACATTTTACGGGGAAATAATTAACTTGTGAATGAAATGACTGGGAACAGCTGCTATGCTAATTGGCTCACGGTGGCCCAATTTCTCCTCTGGTCCCTCGTCGTTTTCAATCAGGCAAAATGGCTGTGGAAAAGGCTATCAAGTACTTAGAAAGGCATTGCCATTATGAAAGCATACGTTTTGTTTGTAGTGGGCACGACGTTGGCGCGAGTGCGGTCACATTTATTGCACTAATGCTTTGTTGGAATTTTTATGGAGAATTTCAAGTTATAGGTCGTTGCTCTGCCTGGATTCCTCAGTATGTCCAAAGTAAATAGCTCTACCTACATTTATTCAATTACAGGTGCTGTTATACTTAAAAATACCTAGAAAAACAGGCGTTCTAACTGTGAGCGGGGTTGCCTCTCCGCAGATCTGACCTGTAACTACATGGAGTAAAGCATCTGACGGACCCTCCACCACAAACGTTACAAGACGCAGCTTCAAACAGCAAAATCCCTTGAACTGTCTCTCCCTGTAATGCACTGAAACTACTTTCAACGATTAGTATGTGATTTTGAATACTTTTGACAACCCTGCTAAGTAACTAGTGTGGTTTGTTTCCATGGAGATGTAAACTTGTACATCTCTAGACAAGCCAGAGACACCACAAGGACAGGATACAAGAATATAAGGTCTATTTTTAGCTAAATGCAGGAAATAAATCAAATACTTAAATGTGGTGCAAACCAGAGCAATGACATCCCCATGGAGACGAGCAGAAAGGTTACACAACGCATCTTTAAATAGGTGGAGGGTCGTCAATTGCTTTTCTATGAGATGTTATTGCTGTGTCTGGAATGCTTCACAGTGTGGTAATAAATCTTTCTATCATCATGGAGACCAAACCAGGCCAAGATCTGTGTAAAGGCGACCCCGCTCACAGTCAGAATAAATTGAAATAGCTAAGGCACTAGCTGTTGTGTTCCAAATATGGATTTTCCAGCTCCTTCTGACCTTCTGGTTTCCTTTGACTTGCATTGGAATATTGTGGCCCCTCTCTCTGTACATGCTGCTGTGAGCTTTGTCCTTTTGGTCTTAAAATGTTCACAATAAATCTTTTTTTTCCTTGCAGTTTTGTCTGCCAAAAAAAAACTATTCCTAACATAGAACCTGGCTCCAAATTTGCTCCTGTAGCTGCCAGCATCGCAAGCTTCATTCAACTGACGCCGAAAGCTATGGGTGATGTCACGCTAACGTAGGCTACATTCAGACTGCAACCTGAAGTGACTCAAATCCCATTTTTTCGCCCCTACGCGACCTCTATCTGCTCTTTTAATGACAGCCTGAATGACACAGATCCGATTTTTTCAAATGCGACCCAGGCCACTTGGACATGTGCTTCTAAAACCGAAAAATATCTGATCTTTAGACATGCGACTTCAGTCTGAACGGCCAGGTCTCATTCATCCGATCTACACGTCATCAAATGTGCATAAAAGTTCTTCTCATCATACGAAAACTGTATGAACTCACAGCAATCGCACCACTTTTGGCTGTGAGTCCGCACGCACACATTCCTTTCTACGGACATTACTTCCACTGCCCCACAAAATCCTCGTCCTTCTCAATCTCCTTCTTTAAACAAACAAGCTGTACATGTTCTGGCTCCAATATGACAACAACTTCAAAATTGCCAGGCGCTCAATGCAGCATCTATGTTTAGGGCATTTAAAGTTCACACTGGAAATCACAAGTCAAGTTGTATTTAACTGGAAATGTAAAAAAAACTTGTAAAAAAAAATCAGATTTCACAAAAAAATCTGAATTGAGCATTAAGCCCTGCTGTCTGAATGTAACCATGGTCCACTTTTTTATACAGTCTGTGGTCAGAATGTGTGTTTTTCTAGACATTTTTGACTCATAAAACCATGTGTAATTGAATACATATAAGGTAGAACTGTTTAAATCACACTATCACACTTCCAGGCAGAGCAATGACAGCAGCAGATGATGGACCCCCAACCAAAAAGTTACACAGTGCACCTTAAAATCTAAAATAACATGTTTCAGGTCGGCGCATTAGCCGTTTCCGTGGTGAAGGATATAAGCTGTGTTCGATCTTGCCCACGCTTTTGATGACTTTGTTGAGGCGGTTTTGCAGGTCGAGCAGCAGACTGTACCAGCCCTCGGATAGAGAGGTCACCAGGCCTGAAACGCACAACAACACAATGGTCAGTTACAATCTTTGGCCCACACCGAAATGATTGTGCAAGGGCTTTAGTGTTCTTTCTGTACGACACCTTTTATATACCACTATAATATAAAATGAAAGGAGAAAAGGTCATAAACTGCATCAAATTCGATTCAAACTGCTTCATGATTTTGGTCTGAAGGAAAAAAATGAAATGTGTAGGGATAGAACTGACTTTTTGGAGCTTTCTATCATGTTATAACATTGTTCCCTCATCAAAAACATGTCTGAAGAGGTTTTTGATGTCATCCGTGCATGTTTGGGTATCTATCTGAGCACTATTTTAGCCCTCCTTACTGACTTAGCAAAGAGAGCAGAGGGAAGAGAAGATTTTCAAAACAATATAAGGTAAAAAGTACAATCCCTCATCTTTAATGTTGTGCAAGTCCAATTATATTCAGCTTGTAAATGATATAACTTCCTCTTAACTCTTATAACTCTTATAATCATTGTACTTGAGTAGTTTTCCACGTATGTTTTTACTCTAACTGGAAGAAGTAGTAGGATCACTAGTTACTGCAGTGGGGAGTTTTGAAACAGCATCTAAATCAGGTGTTTTATAGCTCAGAATCCATAGAAAAACAGACATTCTGACTGTGAGCGGGGTCGCCTCTCCACAGATCTGACCTGTAACTCGTTCTGGTTTGGTTTCCATGAAGATAGAAAGGTTTAATGCCACACTACGAAAGAATCCAAGGCAACGCAATGACATCTAAATGGAGAAAAGTATTTGACGGAGCTTCTACGGGAAAAGTTCCAAAATGCACATCTAAACTTAAGTGAATTTGATGTAGCTACTTTATATCGTGAATAAAAAGTAGTGACCTCACTCCTGTTCAAGGCTGTGTTTGCTAAGGCTTGGTATCATTAAGCAGTTGCCGATACGATGTTTTTAGATACAGCGCAATTTTGATTCAATGAGCTTGGTTCACGGTTACGTCACAAACCAGGAAAACATTCGAGAAAGAAGCGATTACCACTTCTGAACACTTGGCTCGCCTACTGACTGTGATGTGCATTTTTTTGGGGTAGGAATTGACCGTTTATTAAATGTTTAGCAGGGTTTATACGTTTTATCTTCCTCCTGTTCCTTTTGTTCATGCAGCAAGACAAGGCAAATAATGGCTGGACTATGTATTTATTTTAGTTTGTTGTTCTCCAACAGCATGAGCAATGAATAAATAAATAAATAAATAAATAAGGTTGCAAGTGTTGATTAGCTGAACATAACGGAATGCTACAATGACATTTAGATAAAGAAAACTGGGTCATTTTATTAGTTTTCCTTGATTTTGCCGAACTTACTAACGCGAATAAAGCCCATCGAAAGTTCTAATCGCTTCTTTCCAAACGTTTTCCTGGTTTGTGACGTAGCGTGGATAGAGCCTGTACGATTCGTTATTTTTCAAAGCAATTCGATGCAGTTCAGTAAAAAAACAAAGCTAAAACATTGGAAATGTATCGCATAAACAAGTTCTCCACACACTATTGTAGCTCTTTCACAAAATAATTTAGTAAAGTATGAAAAAAAATACTCTTGGCAATATATCGATACATCGATATATATCTATAGCTGATGTATATCGATACATCAGCCCACGATATCAATGCTGTATTATCAAATTAAACAAAACGATACATCGATATTTCAGTATTTTTGCTCATCCCAAGTGGCTGCTCAGCTCCAAATGTGAGTCTGATCCTGTTCTGTGCTGTGGAAACCTGCCACATTTGGGAGATTTCAATAATTCAGTAGCACTCCAAACTGTTTTACCCACATTAGACTCCGGAGGGGGCTGCCCGTGAGGAGGAGGAGGGCGCATTAAGAAAAACTGGCTTTTTGCCCAATCTGTCCAAATTAAAAATATAGAGTCAAATTGGGCTGGTTTAAAAAGAAAAATAAATTGTCAAGATGAAATTATGTTTGCGCACATGGAGCTGTTTTCATTAAATATAAAAACGACACGTCCAATCAGCCGCATTCAAGACGGCGTGTTTTGTACAAAACTGAGTGTGTTTTACCTGATATTGAACAAAAAAACACAAGATGGTCTCACGGTTCAGTGTCAAAAACTGAAAAACACCTCTACTGTGTTTGGCATGTAATTAATTTCTGCATTTCAACATATTTTTAATCATGTTGGAATGTTTTGGTCCTAATTTCATCAGTGAAGCCTTGACATTTGAAAGCACGTACTTCATAGATTTAATCATGGAGTAAGGACGGCACAGGAGCTAAAACATACACTTGTATTTAATATGTAAACATACGTGGGGGTAAATCGGAGCAATGACGTCTTTAATACAGCAGAATAAAAAAATAATAACTTTAAATACAAGTTCAAGAAGATAAATGAAAAGGGAAACAACTAGGGGTCTAACAGTAACTAAAATATCATGATATCACCAAAATTCTCACAATATTATCAGGGACCATCACAATATATCGAATCACAGTTGTAGTGCATTAATAGCAAGTAATAGCAAAGTAATAGTAATAGTTTGCTAGTAATAGCAAAAAAACAGAGGGAACTACATAGACCATGATCCTTAGCTATTTCAGTGCAGACTACATGAAGAAATAACTTATTAAGCACTTTTAAACGTTATTTTTGTATTATAACAGCACCAAAGGCTTATCATGGCATTTTAAAAGAAAAAAGTTGCATGTTCACAATTTTGTAAGAATCCACAAAATATCAAAATAAATATCGTATCAAGAGATGCATATCAAAAAATATCGTACTAAGAGATTTGGATATTGTTCCATCCCTAAAGTTTAACTGTTACTTGAATTTTGCACTTCAACTTCAAAGACTTTTCAAGCTGTTCAAAATGTCACTGCTCTGAATATGACAAGAAATATTGCACCAAATGTTGCTCAAAAGATTTCATTGCTATTATGGATAATATCGTGAGCCTCCCCACCATATCAAGAGCTTTTCCACGATATCACAATAAATACTGTACCCTGTGGTTGATACTGTAACAATATTGTATCGTGAGCCTTGGATATTGTAACACCCCTAGAAACAACTATAACATGGTCAAAGGCGTTAAAAATTGATTTTGCAGAATAGGGCCGCTTTAAGTTCACGCTGCTCTTGTCCTCCTCTTGCCTTCCCGTGTTATTTAGTTGCAGAACGCTCCAGCAGCATCCATCACGTAGCCTGTGAGTGCATAAAGACATCTGTGGTGTTGACAGTGTCTCCTGCCTGAGCCTGCACTTTAAATGAGCTCTTCGCCCGGCTCTTCATCACTGCCATTATTACAGCGCTCTGCTTTAAAGCGGAGTAATGAGGCGAGAAGCATCCACTCTACTCTGTGTTTAGACTTTGTGAAGGCGGAACATTACTTCGCAACAAATGACCTCAAGGGAAGTTTGCAGAGGGAGTAATTAGTCCCAGGCATGGCGAACGTGTGGAGATAGGGGGCAGCACAGAGGTACAGTCCAAGAAGCCACACGCGGCTTTACTGTTCATGAGTAAACAAAAGATTGAATCAATGCTACATCATTAACTACAATTCTGTGCCATGTTTTGGTTTCACTTTGAGCTGATGTATTGTTCCACTTGCTGACCCTGCAAATCCAATCATAAACCACTGACAGTTTCATTTGGAGATGTGCGGTTGTGCAAAACAAGCAGAAGACAGTATGTCCCGTCTGGATGCTTAATTAGTGTATGGGCTGAGTTTTGGCACCCGTTGCACTGCTGTCTCTGGAAAATTAATTTAAATGTATTCTTTCAATCTTTAGCCCGTGGAAAAAAGGTTTATACTGTATACTATACTGGGTAAATGGTCCCATTTTTATATAGCGCTTTTCCATTGTCAAGGCACTCAAAGTGCTTTACAACAAGGAAACACTCACCCATTCATGCACACACTCATACACCAGTGTACACAGACAGGGTGAGATAGGTTAAGTGTCTTGCTCAAAGACACAACAACAACAACAACAGTATTCATCTGTAGGAGCTGAAATTACACTGCCATCTTTTTGGTCAGGAGATCAAACACTCCTGCTTATCATTCTAGAGAACACACTGAACTATTTGAAACAAGTCATATTCCCGACATCTACAAAGATTATTTTCACCAAAATGTTACATAATCCCCCTTCATCGGCAGTTGTCAATTTTCAATTTGATGCTGTCGATTTGACAGTAATAAAATATGTTTTTAAATGATATTTTCATGAGCATAAAAAGGTTGTATTTATTTAAGTAATAGTATATCATATAAAGTTTGTACTACAATATTTATGCAATGCCACAATTCTCTGATAAAAATGAGGGCTGTACAATAGATTTAGGTTATTGTCTTTCCTTCATGCTCAAGCTCAAAATGATTATGAGAAAGAAATGGTTATGTCATGTCACTTTTCCTTGTGTTTTTACGTCTTGTTTTTGGTTGATTATCCTGCCTGGGTCATTCTATCATTATTATCATTTATTGGCTACATTTCCTTAAGCATTTTTGCTTGGGAAAATGTCTTATTGTGACAGGCTTAGATAGACAAGTTTAATACTATACTGTTAGCTGTTAAGTACTAACATCTCCATGGAAACACAAGTAATAGACCTGTAACTTGAAAGTGACATAGTGCAGTTTATGAAGCAGATCCACCCTAAACTCTGCAAAACTCTAAAGGTAAATCAGGTTTAACCCTTTAGGAGCACATTAGTGGTTGTGCCTGTGCGTACTGGTCTTGTGTGTGTTCATACTGGTCATGTCTGTGCGGGTCATATTGTGATGTATGGGTACTGGTGATATGTGTGCATACTGGCCATGCGCGTGCTGGTGTGTGTGTGTGTGTGTACCGGCCATGCGTGTGCGTACCGATCATGCCGTTGACGGTCCCGAAGAGCACGGAGCCCTGCGTGGGGGTGGAGCTCTCGCCCAGGTTCTGCAGCACCAGAGAGCCGTGACAGAACACGTTCACAAACTCCCCCAAGTGGAACACCCCCACCTCCTGCAGGTGCTGCCTCTCCTCATCTGTGGTGGCCGCACTGGAGACAAGCACAGAGACAAGACATGATTAGGAGAGAGAAAGAGAGGAGGGAGGAGAGAAAGGAGAGGGAGGAGTGGAAAAAGAATGAGTAAAGACAGGAGAGAGGGTAGAGAGAGTAGGGAGGGAGAAGAGGGCAAAGAGTGGAAAAAGAGAGCGCGAGAGAAAAGAAAAGAGAAAGACGGTAGAGGAGATGGATAGAGAAAGAAAGAAGCGAGACAGAAGCTAGTAGAGAGGATGGAGAGAGAGAAGAGAAGGAAAAATGAGCAAAAGGAGAGAGAGTAGAGCAGAGAGCGAGGGAGCAGACAGCCAGAGCATGTTGACTCGTTTTCACAGAGCATGTTTACAGCGCGCCGCAAAAACAAGCACTGAGTCACAGGCCAAACACACACATTTGTCAGAGAACTTTAGTTTAAATTCTAGCCTTTTTCGCTGTTGGATTTTCATATTTGCATTTAGCCCAAACCAGTAATTCAAGGTGGGTGATGTATCGTCTACAAGATAGTGTCAAACACTGTTGTTTAGAAGGATCAGGGAGGGAGAGAGCAGAGGAGACAGCAGGGACATGTTTACACCACCAAGCAAAAACAAGCACTGAGTCACAAGCTAAAGTATGAAGGAGTTTCTTATAAAAGTTAAGTGCTCATAAACTGTTATTTTTAAGGTTCAAATGTTCAATCTCTCCCAAATTTAAGGGCACATATTACGCCATTTTCTGATCTAAGTAATAATGTTGTTTGCTCATCACAAACCTGGAGTTGTGTTTTGTGTCATTCACATTTTTATCACTTAAACTCTGCCTATTGGGGCTGAGTTCTTCTCTCCAACAGAAAACACCTTGTGATGTCATGTGGTAATACAAGAAGTGCTCCACTGTATTTTTAAACTCCACACACCTTTAATAGAATCATTTGGATGATTTTAGCCCAGGAATTGCCCATCTCTACAGAACTAAAGGTAAAGGGTAGATGTTACTTTGAAAACTACCGCTTCATGACATCATAAGGTGGAACAGAGCATTTTGAGCTTACAGTGTACAGTGTGTATGTGGTTTACATAGCATTATCTACTGATCCAAGAAATTCCAGACCAGAAAGCTTGGAGCTTTCTGGTCAAAAATGCTTAAATACTAGTCAGTGTTAACTGGCCACAGCAATTTCAAGTAGTTGGTGACGTCACAAAAGACTGCCATGATTCAGGAGTGGAGTTTGAAGTGTGGATACATGTTAGACCACTCACACTGTTTCTTATATCTCCAGACACATCGGACTTATGTTGACCTCAAGAGTCGTTTACAATATATCTGTTCTAGGGCAAGACACACTTTGCTCAAATTATACAAAGGGCCTTTAATCACTCACCAGACCTAATCAAACCAAGTTACAGGTCAGATCTGTGGAGAGAGAAACCTGCACACAGTCAGAATGCTTGTTTTTCAAGCTATTTTTGAGCTCTGAAACCACCTATAATTGAATAAATGTAAAACATTCTAAGCAGAGCAAAGACATTTCCATAGAAACAAGCAGGTGATGGACCCCAGCCAAAAAGTTACACAGTGCCCTTTTCAGACGAAAATGTTTTAAAAGTTTAAAGATGAGGCCCTGCTGATAAATGATTCATGTGTTGTGTATGAACTGTGTGCCTGCTCAGGATTAAAGAGTGAGGAAGAGAGACATCAGACACTAAAGAGATGGGACGACTCCAGAAGACGCATCACAGCGACGGGCCCTGCATCCATAAGCTCTGAGCACAGGGGACCGCTTTGGAATTTAAGAGGAGTGACAAGCCTTTCTTTGTCCTTCCTCACACATTTGAAGTTACCTTGAGAGCTGTATGGTGTATTTAAATGGACCCACTTAACTAACTAGGGTTGTCAAAAGTATTGAAAATCAGATACTAATCGATGCTAAAACTACAGGTGTTTTGAAACCAGATACTCATTGGAGCAGATATCGATACTAAAGAAGTCACATTCACTATACAATTGTACAACAACTCTAATGTAATAGATAACATGTCTGTTCCTCAGTATTGAAATAGATTTTGAAATACAATGTAATATTTAAAACACTGAAGATCTAGATCACCATGTTAGCATTTATTATTTTGCAAATGTTATGACTAAATCTGGGCAGGTGATGATCAGGTTTGGGAATTTATTTTTCCAATATTTAATGGCAAAATACAATGTAAGTAACATAGACCGTATATATGAATGGACATAGCTAATGCACTTGCTCGCTCTGTGCCAAATAGGAAGTGCTCCAGGAGGCTCTTCCGGCTCCTTCTCACCCTGGCTCCCATTGACTTACATTAGGATCTTGTCGCCTCTCTCTCTGTACCTGCTGCTGTGGCCTTGTCATTTTGGTCTTAAAATGTTCTTATTAACCCGCTCTACATGATCCTGAATTTTTTATTTCGATATTTTGTTCCTAAATCAAGATATGAACATAAATAAAGGACCAATCAGATGCCTTCATTCCCTGAGGTCGCTCCCGCTAGCGTTAGCAACAGGTTTGATTGACAGACGGTGCGTTTCGTTGCTAAGTAACCCCCTTCCCGCTCTCCTACCCCTCCCACTGTCAGGAGGGTGGCCCCGTTTGGACAGGTTTGAATGACATTTACATTTATCCAATGACAGTGCTACTTTTCCAGGCTTTAACTAGATCCATGACTTCAACAAGCGGATCAAGACATTTAATAAAACTATCATTGGAACGCTGCCCTTTTTTTTTCTTTTGGATCTAACTGTGTCAGCTGATAGTTCATCTTTCAGCGTTAACTTGTTAGACAAGTTTTTTTTTCGGGTTGTGGTGCTTTGTAATTTGTTCTGTTAGTCTTAAAATATCAGGATAGAGCTTCATTTACAGTTCGTCATGGCTTTTTCGGCATTTTATTGTGTTAATAGATGTTCGACCCCCCCGATGTCCAGTTTTTCCGGTAAGTACAATAAATAAAATAATGGTAGTTGATTTATTTGTTAAATATTCTGTACGGATGTGTAACTACCTAGTTTTGATAAATGTGAAATTCTTGCCCATCAAGACTAATTAAGACTAATAATCTGTAGGGATGCGTAAATACATAGTTTTGACAAATGTGAAATTCTTGCTCGTCAAGACTAATTTGAGATGAGGAGCTAATCAAGCTCTTCAGCACTCCCGGGTGAGAAGAGCGAGAACATTTAACAACCTCAATTGTGATTGGCTCTAGGGGTTGCTATGATACTCACTGTCGGATTTCCAAATATGGAGCCTGGCTCCAAATTTGCTCCTGTAACCGTTAGCATCGGGAGCCTCATTTGAGCGGCGCTAAATCCTATGGGTGACGTCACACTCACTTAGTCCAGTCCTTTTCTACAGTCTATGGTAAGTAATAGTAAAAATTGTCTCTTGCCCTCCATCTGGGAGTATGACATCTAGAGCTGCAACGATTTGTCGTTTTAATTTATGTCAACTTGCGGAAAATGCGTAAAAGGCTGCAGGGGTGCACTGAGGACTGTACACACTGTCAGCTGTTCTTTAAACACCTAATGGTCTGACAGTGTGGGACTGACCATAACTGTAAAGTTCTGCATTATCGCTTGTATATTACAGCCTTAAGCAACATTTTAAGCCCTTGTCTTGAACCCTTTAATTGTCTTGCATGACACAGTAACATAATCAGCAATGGTTTCCATAACATAAAATACACTTTTTATTACTCTATTTTGGATTGGATTGCAAATTGCTCTATAATGTCAATAAGTTATAATGTAATTAACCAATTAATCTGAAAAAAAATAGTTGATACATAAGTCAATTAATCGGAATATTACTCGTTAGATTAATCAATAAGAAAATAATTGTTAGTTGCAGCCCTAATGACCTCATCACATCTGAAAACTACAAGAACTGTAAAAATGATCACGCCACAAGGCTGGCTGCAAAATGATAAAACATAAAACGATGAGTCTTAATACTGTATATTTTCAGATATCACACTGTAAGCTTAGATGGGAAATGAGTCATGTCGTAAAAAGACCATGATTCTTTGCTCCATTTCATGCAGCTAACACTTTAAAATCCCCCATGAGCCTTTAGTGCAATCATACTTGTCGTATTTCAGAGAGAAAAGACCACGCTTTAAAGACTAAATGTAATTCTCTCTCTCCGCCTTTGAGCTTCTCTGTCTCTCTGTGTGTCTCTCTCTCTTCTACAGCTCCAGAGGCCAAACAGAGTGGCTGCAGTTACATGCACACTCAAAATCTGATTATAACGCCATATCTGGAGTTACGATTAAGTGACATGTAAACAGCAAAATAATCGGATTTCTCTACAACCGTGGTCTCTCTCTGATTTCTCATATCAGATGGTTTGCATGTTATTTAAAAGTCCCATATTACGCAAAACAGACTCTTGTGAGCTTTAAGGCACGATCTAATGCTGTTAACTCCCCAAAAACATACCTGGAATTGTGTTTTGTTTCATTTCATTCATACACATTTTAGTAATCCTTTATTATTAAGTCTATCTCCAAAGCTCAAAATGCTTTGTTCCACATTTATAATAAACAAAACACAACTTTAGATGTTTTTGATGAGATAACAGCATTATAATAAGGCTTAACACTCCGTTTTGTATATAGGACCTTTAAATAATCTTACAGGTAAGTAAAAAGAGGTTTATAATGAGATTTTGGTGCGCATGGGAGCATAGCCGGTGTTACGGTTTGAGTGAACCAGCAGAACAAAAGCAATTCTTTTAATATGTCCTTGGACCATTTTTTTTTTACAATCCACTTAGTTCAACAGAAGCACATGATGGATGATCCCGCATAAAAGTTACATAATGCGCCTTTAAGGACTCCATTCGGGCTTTTGTAGGTCTTGAAAGATTATATAAAATGATATAAAAACTGAAATGACTCTCAATTTTGAATCTTTTGAGCCTTTGAATTAGCAATTTGCAAAGGGCGTAATTAGCTATAAAATCAAGTCCTTTGCTGACAACCAATTAGCCATGGTTATAATAATGTATGAACCTGCTAACCCTGTAGTTTAGACCGCTGCTGCGCATAGTCTCAAACTCAATGGATTTCTGTGCTACTTTAGTAATAATGCCCCCGTTTGACAGCTTTGTATGATCAGACTTTAAATTTGAAACGGCACTGAATTTTTCACTTTAAATTTTTGCGTGTGATCATTCTGAATTTAATGATGTTGAGTTGATTTTTAACTCTGCATCCTCAAAATTAAAAAGTTGGGTTCCTTAGGCAAGACACTTCACCTACATGTTTAGTAAGTGGAGTGACCGTGTTGGTCGGAGGGGCCGATGTGTGGAGTGAATAATCAATGAACTGTAAAGCGTTTTTGAATATATTTGCAGCACATCTTTTTCAAGCCTTCAAATTCAGCAGTGAAAAGTGAAAATTCAACACATACGTAGCAAAGACCCAAGATGCCAAATCATAAGCACTGTGTAAAGAAGTGGAATAAGTGAGTGTGACGTCCCCCATAGCGCCGGGCTCCACTCAAATGAAGCTCGCAATGCTACCGGTTACAGGAGTAAAATTTGGTTAAATAAAAACAACAGGATCATGTAGAGCAGGTTGATAGGAACATTTTAAGACTAAAATGACGAGGCTTACGGCAGGGGCGACAATATTCTAATGTAAGTCAAAGGGATGCAAACTTCTTATTTAGAATGCGTCATAACCGGTGGGTCCTAAGTGAATCAATCTAACTTAATAACATGTAGGGAACCCATCTGATTGGTCAGAATTGGTGTAATCAAAAAAACTAGAGCTTAAATACGCAGAGTTTGTGTGTTAAACCTATGTGAATGAAACAACACATTACAATAACACATCAGAAAACAGTAATATGGGCCTTTTAATACTCTGAACCATCTCCTGTTTTGCTCTTTTCTGTTGTCTCATATCAATCTTTATTATTTAAACAAAATTATTAGTCGACTAAAACACCATTGGCTGATTGATTTTTCTGTGTATTTTTTTTTTTTTTAATTCTCCATGGAGCTATGAAAGCTTTATCGGAAATATTTCACAGTATGGAAATAAACCTCCGTATCTTCATGGCGACCAAACCAGATGAGATCTATGGAGAGGCAATCCCGCTCACATAACCGGTGGGTCCTAAGTGAATCAATCTAACTTAATAACATGTAGGGAACCCATCTGATTGGTCAGAATTGGTGTAATCAAAAAAACTAGAGCTTAAATACGCATATAATATGTGAATGAAACAACACATTACAATAACACATCAGAAAACAGTAATATGGGACTTTTAATACTTTGAACCATCTCCTGTTTTGCTCTTTTCTGTTGTCTCATATCAATCTTTATTATTTAAACAAAATTATTAGTCGACTAAAACACCATTGGCTGATTGATCTTTCTGTGTTTTTTTTTTTTTAATTCTCCATGGAGCTATGAAAACTTTATTGGGAATATTTCACAGTATGGAAATAAACCTCTGTATATATAGATGTTAAATATATAGCTTTTAAATTGTTAGCCTTAGGTTATTAGTTATATAATATAGTTATTTAAGTTTTAGATTTAGATTTAGTCTTCCTGCCCTTATCTTTAAAATTGAACATTTGATTGTTTTGTGTTTTGTGTTGTGTGTTGCGCTGAAACCAAAAAAAGTTCCTAACTCGTGAATTGTCTTCACTTTCACTGGTCATGGCAATAAAAGTTTTCTGACTCTGATTCTGATTCTGGAACATACCAAGCAGAGCAATGACATAAAAACAATAGAAAAACAAGCTGGTGACAGACCCACCACAGGAAAGTTAGAGCGCACCTTTAACATTATCTTTATATGTGCAGTACTTTGGAGACTGGAAATGCCTACAGTCCTACATATATGTACTGTGATTGCCTGAAAAACTGCAATTTAATAACAGTCTGAAAGAACAACTGCGTCAGTACAGAGTGTGTTGTTAGTGGAACAGCCTTGAGTGGGACAATGGCGATCGATGAGGCCGGCGAAAACACGAGGGACGGCGCGACGAAAGGTCACAGCGTGATAGAGAGCTCATGATAAAAAGAAGAGGAGAGCGAGGAGGTAAAGGTCGTCGGCGGAGCGCTCCGGCCTGACGTATGGCTCTCGTAATGGAGGGAGGCGTTCTCACAACACTCCTCGGCCCACGCCACATCTGTCTTCTCCGGCTCACTGTGCACTTGTCATACAGGCGATGACTTAAGAGCGCCCAGACCACTGGGGCTGCTCACTGCAAATAGAGACTTGTATAGACACTCTGCGGCGTCTTATCATACTCTTAAAGCACTATGGAACTTTTTGGTTGTGGATCTGTCACCTATTTTTATGGATATATCATTGCTCTGCCTGGAATGTTCCACAGTATGACATTAAATGGCTCTACCTTACATTTATTCAATTATGAGTGGTTTTATAGGAGAAAACTGATGTGAAAGTGCAATGGAACGGCCAATCAAATCAGGGTTCCAAAACACAAACTCGGATGGATTTACGTCATAGCAAAAATGTCAGTGCACACAGTAAACAGGGAGAATAGTCTTTTCTTCATTTTGATATGTTAAATTATGTATGTGTAGAGAAAGTGTCTTTGTAGTGACATTTACACTTTCTTTCACATCATTTGACAGTAGAAAGAAGTTGTTTTCCTGAATACGTAATAGTCAAACTGCCATAATTGAGTTGCCGACACTTAACGTTAGCTAACAGACTATTTATTAGCAGGAGGTAGAGATACATTACAGTAAACTTTCTCGGGTTTCCATATTTTCCCCGCCTGTTGCAATGAAACACTTTGCAACGGATGTCGGGAGAAGTGACTCTGATTTATCGGCTACTGACATTCAATAGAATGCGGCATATAGCTCAAAAATACCATTCTGTGTGTGCAGTGTGAGCAGGGTCTTACTCTCCACAGATCTGGCCTATAACTTCGTCTGGATTGGTCTCCAAGAAGATAGAAAGGTTAAATACATACTGCAAAACATTCCAGACAAAGCAATAACATCTCCATGGAGACGAGCATTTGACTTCATGTGCTTTACACTATATAGTTATAATGTATGATGCCTGTGGATCATCATATTATATATTATTGTTATATTTCAGACATTTTAAAAGGAGAACTTAGAAACATTTTTACATTAATAAACATCCCTATTTGCATGGGATTAATATTACCCATGGACCATTGGTGATTTGTAATGATTGCGGATTGTGCAAATGTCTGTAATTTGTAAAGCAAAAATTCGGACGCAGACCAACTACCAACTATATTACAAACAGATGCCTGGTGATAATACTAGTCCCGTGCAAATCTGCATCTCAGTGTATTCAAATAAGGAAGCTGAAAATGTACTCAGTTCTGCTTTAAATCGCAATATTGATCTACAAAAACTTAATAAAAGAAACAAGTTCTAAAGAAAGAAAATAAAATAAATAAATCGATTAAATAATAAATAAATAAAAGAAAAGATTGGAGAATGAAGTCTCCATGGAGGTCATTTGTGTTTCCATGAATGTTTCACAGTATGGGATTAAACCTATCTCCATGGAAAAAAGCCGGCAATAGCACCACGGCTCACTCAAAGTAACACGTGAACTATAAATGAGTTGAACAATTAAAACTTATTATAACATTTTGTTTGCTCCTAAGAGTTCAATTTTGTGACTGAAGCTGTTCTTTGAGCCGCAGGATGAGACGGAACCTATTTTGCTTTTAGTGATCATCCTTATGGTTTAAAAACAGCACCACCGTCTGGGATGCTTATGGCTGCCGTATAATGAGGACACAAACACAGGTTATGACTGAGTCTCCATACGCAGGAAACTCATCAAAGTTCACGAACCTCCAGAATTCGGTCGCTGAGTTATTTCACACCGGGAGCATTTTTTTAGGCATATAAATTTTTAGTCAAGCAAGATCTCCCCACAGTTAGCAGTAGCATCGAAAGTTTTTAACAATCAAAGTTTCCACGAGCACCGATTTGAACACAGGGAAGAAGTATCAACTGGGGAAAGGTGTTTTTAATGTGCATTTTGGTTTTAAAACATTCGCTCTACATGATCCTGGTGTTTATATTTCATTGTTTTGTCTGTAAATCGATTCCTATTCCTTGGCTCCGAATGTGTCCCATAACTGCTAGCCTCTGTGAGCTTCATTTGACTGGAGCCAAGCGCTACAGGTAACGTCAGACCCTTAGTCCATTTCTTTATGCGGTTTATGTTTCCAACTGGCTTTTGTAGAAGTTGGAAATACCGTATCGACTTGAACGTTCCAAGCCCCAGTGGTGTTTTCACATGAAGAGTTTAAAAAACCTCTATCGTACGTCAAACTGAAGAATTGTGTGTATATCAGAGTACATGAGACAATGTTGATACAATGTTCTAGCTTGTTAGAGTCTAGTTTCATCTGTTATTTTTAATTTGTTATTCTTTCATTAGTTATTCCATTATTCACAAACATATGGGACTTCAAAAATTTCAGTCTTTGTGATTTGATAATTGCATCCAGTCAAATAGCGATTTTGATTTAACTGTGATTAAAGTGCGTATGACTCTCTAATTTCTGCTCTACTGCTCCGCTCACCCTCCAGCCAGCCCTCCCCCCGACCTCACCTGTCCTTCTGGCACACAAACAGGTTGAAGGCGTTCTCTGCTCCCAGGAAGTTGTCATCGTCCAGGATTTCCACGGCGCTCATCCAGTTGGGGTTGAAGTCGCGTGCAATCTGTGAGCAAACGATAAAGACGCCCAACATTTAGAAAAGCACATTTACTGCATTCAGCGCTTCTCACAGCCAAATCAACACATTGCTTTCTCCAGTCTGATTTCAATTCCAAATGTTTAGTTCCAAAAATACCCATATTTTAGTTCTAAAGGCCAAAAACTAGAGGTTGATGGAATGTTGCTGTCAGTTTCCTGGCCAACACAGATACATATTTTCAAAATTTGGAGCAGCAGATGGTGGATAAGTGCTGCCGGACTGCACAATGGACCTATTGTAATCATTTTACCCCAATATTATGAGTACTAACATCATCATCATGTTTATTTTTCCTTATTTTGTGCATCCAAGTCAAGGCTGACTCAACACTATGTACAATGATCAAAGTTTGAGAAATATAAAGCCAAATTAGACTATTACAAAGTCTAAGACTCTGGGTTGTACACACAAGTGTTATAAAATGCACAATAAAACCCCCGAAACACAACAAATGTGCATATGGCAGATGTATATGTTTTCCCAATTATTACTTGGACGGGTAGGGTAATAAGTGGCAGTGCCAAATTAACACATGGCTTCCTCCAGTCTGAATTCAATTCCCAAGTTCCAAAAATCCCTTTACTTTGATTCCAATGACCAAAAACTAGAGACTGGTTAAATGTTGGGCAATAAATGTAAATAAATGTTGGCAGATATGATTTTTTTTTTCTTTTCAAATTTAAAAAAAATGGAGCAGCAGATGGTGGACAAGCACCGTCAATGGCATAGATGACCAAATCTAAACATTTTACCTGAACATTATGGCTACTAACATCACTACAACAGCATGTCAATTTTCCATATTCTGTGCATCCAAGCCAACACTGACTCAACACTGCTGTAGAGTTGGGCAATATGACAATAATGGTATACTGCTGTATTGATAAAGAGTGCCTGTGTCACCTTCAGTACAGTCTTTAAAAAAGTTACGGAGAGTGTCTGAACTCATCTTGATGCAGGTAGCGCACACGACACCTTCTGCCTGTCAAAACAACTATTAGGGCTTAAACAGAACCGTCTACAAGAAAAAAGAATATCACTTTTTAACACAGGGATATGGAGCATTGTGCAGGATGTGTGGATTGAGCATTGAGCTGGACTTGATCAGGAGGTGGATCAATTCTGACTTATGAACTCATGCGCCATGGATATACGTACTCTTTTTATGGAGGTACTGTTTGGACATGATTTTCTTCATGTCTGTGAAGGACAGAAGCAGA
Source organism: Scartelaos histophorus (assembly GCA_000787155.1). NCBI lineage: Eukaryota > Metazoa > Chordata > Actinopteri > Gobiiformes > Gobiidae > Scartelaos > Scartelaos histophorus. The sequence continues at coordinate 23,575 of JACN01020619.1, forward strand.
GTCGCTTGGACAGGACACAAAGGTGAGTGAACCAACTTCATAAACTGCTTAAATAGGCAGAGGTGTAATGTTTTCCTTTGCTCAAAACATGATGCCAAAGAGCCCCGTGAATATCAGTTTGAGTCATCTCCTTGTGCATTTATAATCCAGCTGTACTTTAAAACTCAAGTAGAGTGTTAGCGTGGCTGTCTGTACGTGTGGATATCACTCAACTCTACACTGCAGTACAACGATCCAAGTTAGAGAAGTATAAAGCCAAATGAGACTATTATATTTGCAGTACAATGATCCAAGTTATATATATCCTAGCTATATCCAAGTATAAAGCCAAATGAGACTATTATATAGTTTCAGATTCTAGGTTGTAAGTGTTCAAAAATGCACAAGAAAATCCCAAAGCACAAAACAAAATACTTAAAGTGGATATGACAGGTTTACATGTTTTTTCTAATTATTACTTGGTTTGGTGAAATATTAAGTGGCAGTGCCAATTCAACACATGGCTCCCTCCAGTCTGAATTCAATTCCCAAGTTCCAAAAATCTCCACATTTTGATTCTAATAACCAAAAACTAGAGGTTGATTGAATGTTGTCAGTTTCCCGGCCAATGCAGGAAATTCTGGAGCAGATGGTGGATATGCACTGCCGGACTGCTTAGAGGACTAATTCTGGTCATTTACTACATTATTATTATTACTCTCTACTCTCATCACCATTGCGTCAGTTTTCTTCATTTTGTACCAAGGCTGACTCAATACTGTGCCGTTCAATGCCCCACGTTAGCGAGATAATTACTAAATGAGGCATCTGTACTACTATGACAGGTTTTCATGATTTTCTAATTATTGCTTCATTTAGTGGGATGGTACCTGTGGTAAGAATTTATTACAGTTTTAGATCAGTTAAGTGTCGGTGCGAATTCAACACATGGCTCCCTCCAGTCTGATTTAACTTCCAAAAATCCCATATTTTGATTATAATGGCCAAAAACTAGAGGTTGATCTGACCGAATGTTGTCAGTTCCGTTGCCAAATTCAAATTCTGGAGCAGCAGATGGTGGATAAGCACTGCCGGACTACTTAAAGGACCAATGCTGATTATTCTACCCGAATATAATGACTACTGACATCACCATAACATCACATCACTTTTCTGTATTGTGTATGTCCAAACCAAGGCAGACTCAACACTGTGTACAATGAGCCATGTTAGAGAAGTATGAAGCCAAATGAAGCTATTATATACTAGTAGTTTCAGACTCCTGGGTCGAACTGAAGTGTTTCAAAATGAACAATAAAAGCACAACACAAAATACTCTATTATACAACAATTTTCATGTTTTTCTAGTTATGACTTGGTTCAGTGGGATAGTACCCGTTGAAAATATGTATCAGTTGTACATCAGTTAAGTGGATGTGCCAATTCAACACATGGCCTGTTCCAGTCTGATTTCAATTCCAAAAATCCACATATTTTGATTGTAATAGCCAAAAAATACAGGCTGATCGAAGTTGTCAGTCTCCTGTCCAATGAAGATACAAACTTTCTAAATTTTTTAAGAGTGAATATGTTTCGCCACTCATACAAGTAGTTTCTTCAGTTCTGACAGAGTTACAAGTCACTGCCTTATAGCAGGATGAGCTGCCTGCATTGAAACACACCCTAGTTGGTAACAGTAAGAACTATATTAGTAAAGTCCACTGAACTACCCTAAAGAGAGAGTGTACGATGCCACTTAAGAGTCATATTTTGCATGTTGACCCGATATGGTCTTGAACAATCATAGAAAAGATAACTCAGTTCACACCTTAGGGTAGTTCAATGTACTTAAGCACAATCTAGTTAGTTACAGTAAGGAGTATATGCTATTTGTCAGCTATCCTAAGGTGTGAACTGTAACTTGATCATATTTTGCATGATCACCCATAAGTGGCTTGAATGATCATGCAAAATGTAACTCAGGTGATACTTCACACCTTAGAGTAGTGAAACTGGCTTGGCTAACAATAGATACTCCTTTTGCGTTTGTTCAGGTACCACATTATAGAACAGTTTTAGACCATCTTTAATGAGTTTGAGTCCGCTATATAGGTATAATCTATGACACCTGATGCCAAATTCTAACATTTATTTATCTACGAAAACCCAATTGGAGAATGAAGTAAGCACTGTGCAGTGGGTGTATGCCGGTGGTGATGAAAGCGGGGGAAGATATGTAATATGGAGTCTTGAAAATAAGCATTTAAAGATTGCTCAAACATACACTAATCACTCCAAATAGAACTTCAAGAAGGTAAATGAGAAGGGCAAACAACTATAACACGGCTAAAAGCTCTGAAAAGTTGATTTTTGCATAATAAGTCTGCTTTAAAACACCCAGGGCTAAGCTGTTCAAAGGTAGTTTTAACAGTGTGAATAATGCATAACATGATATAGAACCATGAATGAAGGCAGCCAGCGGTCTTATAATAGCTAAGCCTTGTTCTGCAGTGCTTGACATTTGTGACCCAGACTGTTTGATATTCACACCTCTGAATAGAATGGTTGAACATGTCTAATGGTGTCCTTGAATATGCCTAAGTGGAAAATGGCTGGTAATCCAAAAGCACTTTAGGTAAGTGAAGCGGTCCCATGCTGCGCATAGACACAGCAGGAAAACACTACACTGAAACCAATGGGGTCCCCATGGCATTTTGGATATTAGGCTGAGCTAAGCACTGCAGTGGGCCCCGTTTAAGCGTCATTTGACTGGATAATAACAATTCAAACCAATAGGCCCTGTGCATGTTAACATATGCTACTTCCGGTTATAAAACTGCTCTTAGGTGAATGGCTTCCGGTTAGCATTGCATCAGGTGCACTGTTATTCCCATGGTGACACCGAATTACTTCGTTTTTAGATTTGTTTTACATTAATATGGAATCAGTACTTTTAGTATTCTAGTTTCTAGTTATATTTAACAGTGCAGCTGGTACAAAAATACCAAATCACATTTTCTTTCTTTGGTATTTTTAATCAAGAGGTCTTCTGTCAATAAAACGATATGGTTTGCAAGATTAATTACAATTGAGTCAAACCATCTGAACATAACAGAAAAAAACTGAATACTGCAGAAGCAATTAGCAAATGGAAAAAGGCCGCAGTTTTTCTTTAAATACCAAAATTTCCCCACAAACAAAATATTCTGTCTTATGTGATAAATGTGATTCTTGTATTAGTTTATCAGTTACTATTTCAGTCTTTTACTTTTGAATGTGCTTAAAATGTGAACTTTGAACAGAGACCTATTATCAAATTAGCAAATCTAAGCACAATCGCAGTCTTGTCAGAAAAAATGCGTTATGTTTCACAAAGCGTCCAGCCCTATTTGGAGCAGATTCTGGAGGGGTGTTTTTGCATTAAATGTAACTGATTGAAAGCTTGCCTTGTTTATGCTCATGAAATCAATATGGAATAAATCTATACAGAAATACACTTGAATTTGTTTTTGAAAAGAAAAGAGAAGGCTACATTCCTACGTTTGTTCTAATGTGAAATATCCACAATTCACATGGAAGCTACTTGGTGCATTTATATGTGAAACAGTGACAGATCTGACAGAGCATCTGAAAACTGCAGATCTGTTGGGTCACATTGCTGTCATCCTGTGTTCAAAGTCACCTTCCTGCTCTCTTCAGATGCACACTGCACACTCAGTATGATCTCTACTACATGTACTGGTTTTAATGTACTACAAAAGTAAATCATTTCTATACCAGCTTTGTTATATTTAGAAATTCCCACTTTTGAATAAACTATGCTGTGAGTAAAACAAATCTTTTTAATAATTTCCTTAATAAAGTGCAAAGTATATGTACTACTACTTTGGCTACTGCAAAATTAATTTGGCTTCTATAATAAATTCAAATTTTGATTTTGAGACAGTGTAACATGGATTTTTAGAGCCAATTAAAAATCTGAGGAGGTTAAAATCCAAATACAAAAACCAAGTTATTATTACCAAGTTATAATCAAGTTCACAAATTAACTAGGTATTTATCTGGGATAGAAAGCAGCTTGATTGTGGAAACATACAGCCATATTTCTTTTAGCCAAATTGCTCTTCTATTTCCATATTCACTCATTGTCAGTTTAAAAAGACAAATCTAGGCAAAATGTTCAGTATCAGACCAATGTAGCATCTAATCCTCATCCCTATTCAATATTTTAGTTTTTTAGCAGTTTAGGCTCATTTGCTTTAATTTCACAAAAATATACTATTATCAATTAAAAATATGATATTAAAGCACATCTTCCAAGACAGAGACATTACTTCCCATAAAAAAGTTCAGTGTACCTTTACACTAATGAACTTGTAACTTATTAGATTTTTAGTGAGAGTAAAAGGTTCATTTTAAAAATTCTAAACTGAACTTGCATTCAATCTTAAAAACTAGAAACATTGTAAAATTCAACATGGCTACTGAATATCATTTGTATCGTCTGATCTTACCACGCTGTTGTGAAAGAATAACAAGAGGACGATGTAACTGCTTGTGGGTATAACACATTTGGCATTTCCCTGCACTTCCAGCAGCTTAGTGTATCTGATTGAATAGCGAAGAGGGATTTACAAGCTAAGACTTTGAACGTCGTCATGGTCTAAAAATATGGCCGGGTCTGGATTTATTGATTTTGGCAGGGATTTCAAACAGAAAAATAGTAGACGCACAAGTAAGCACCTCCATTTCATGCATAAGCTGTGTCACGCCGCTGCTGGGGCCGTGAACGCTGACAGTGCACTGAGACGAGCCAAATCAGCACTGCAAACTTCAATACTCACTTATTACTTCCAACGGAAACTTGCTTTTCACATTTCACCATCTTTTCTTATATGGGAATGCTATTCTTTTTAAAACCTTCAAGTGGAATTAAACACTACAGCTACTTTTTTGCTACTAAACTGGGTACATGGTGTTTTAATGGCATCATCTAGTACCTCCTCAATCTAGTAACTTCAGTGTGGACTATATCTGCTTACCTGAGCAGCCAGTCCTTTCTAGATTCTACAAAAAAGCACGAAAGACCTCAAACCAAATGTGAGACGGCCCAACCACAGCTGCTCATTCGTATCACGTGTCTCTCAAATGCAGAAAATTCTTATTACATTCAGAACAAAATATATAACTTTTTATCTGAAAAAAATCGACAATGTTCCTGTTTTCTGTGTGTGTTTTTTTCTCCTTTTTTACATCTAAAAAACATCATGTTTGTTTTGATCAGAACGTTCCATGGATCTCTCTGATTAACATGCAGATCAACCAATCACATCCTTGGAAATCAGATAAACAGGATACAGTTCCAGTAATAAATTCTTTGTGCTAAAATAGTCAAAAACTGAACGTTGCGGCTTCCAGTGGTCTCTGCAAGTACTATGTGACATCATGCAACACTTCTAAGTGAAGAAAGAGTTTCTGATTACAAACATCTGGCTGCAGGTTTGGAGTTTGAAGTGTTTATACATGTTTGACCAGTCACACTGATCCTCATACCTACAGAAGCCGCCCGTCCTCCCCCTCACTCTCGCCTTTAATCCTCCTTGTACTGCCCAGTTTAACAGCTCTGTTTGGAATGTGGTTGTGGAGGAGTTAAGGAGTTTAGGTCTTAACTCCCACTTTTAAAAATATCACACCTTTGCACTGAAATAAGTCTTGGGTAACACCGAAATTTGCATTTAAATAAGTGTCTGACCTGCTGACTTCCATAGTGGACAAGTAATTTCAGATACTAACGGAGGAAGCTTAGTAGAGGACCAAATGTAATGTGCTGCGTCTGATTTTTACAGTCTTTAAATGTGAAAAACATAGATGAAATGGTTTGCAGTGGTCCTAAGTTTCTTCTCACTTAACCTTATCCACACCAAGATTATTATTATTCACTGCAATTAGCTACATTTCAGAAACCAGCGAGGAGTTTTAAGGTTTTGTGGTGGTAAAACTAACAATAACAAGCATGCTAACACACACTTTATAATTAACCGGCAAAAAACACATTATATTTAGATGCAGACAGTACAGAACAGACTTATTTTGGTCAAATACATGGAGATAAATCTGTTACAGCGCTTTTAAGACAAATCAGAAGAATATGCCAACAAAAATGTGTTAAGATTCATTTGGAGGCCAATCATGATTTACATTTTATCACAATTCCTGCATTGTGAAATTTCTGGGGGGTGTTGCTGCTTGTCTCCATGGAGATGTTTAATTGGAATGTTTCACTGTATGAAATGTATTCATTACGGGTGTTTCTACTGCTGAAAAATACAATAATTCTCTCTGTGAATAGGGGTACTCTCCACAGATCTGACCTGTAATGTAGCCTATAGTTGTCTCTCTTGAAATAAGATGGGTTTAATCTATACCGTGGAACATTCTAGAGAAAGCAAGAACATCTCCATGAAGACAAGCAGGTGATGAAGCCTCCAGTAGAAAAGCTGCGCAGTGCATCTTTAACATTTGGAATCTTTACTGCTTTTAATATATCTGCTCCTTCTGGAAATTCACTTGACTGTGATTGGTTAAGTTCATCTGTCACTCACTCAAAAGCTTTACGGAGGCTGACCAATAAGATGAGTGGGCGGGGGAAGTGTCTGGGTTCAAACATAGTACTCAAGCGCTCAATATCAATTTGACGATTTCACCAAAACAGCAAAGAGATAACTTATCTCCCAACCCTGCAAGCAACATCTGTTCAGAAGGATATGAACTTACCCGAGAGAATTACTTAAACATGCGCGAATGAAACACAAAATTACTCGCGCTACGTTTTTGAAGTGCAAACATTATAACATGATTAAAAGCCAAAGAAAGCAACATAATATGCTAAATAGCAGCTTTGGCGGTGTATTTCTTCAGGCTCCAAAACAGCTTCCACCAAGCAGTACACGCTGTCTTGGTTTCATGTTTTGCCTAAAATGGTTGAAAGCCAGTGGGTCGTTCTGTACCCGGAGAAGATAGCAGAAGAGGGAGTTTCGCACTTATTTCTTCCAGCTCCACAAGCCCAATATTTTTTTATCTCTCGTCTCAGAAGTTTCACTGAGCTGTAATGTGGGGCTGGTTATGGCACGCTATATTAATGACAGCACAGAACTGTGTGGGAAAGAGAGGAACGGTACCACTGTGCTCAGATAGAATGGCTAAATACACTGACTACAAGATGACCAAATCAGCTTTTAAAGGGCCCATATAATATAAGATGTTTCTGATCTATGTTAGAATTTCAAATGGAATATGAATATATCAATTTAAATCACCATCAGCGAATATGTCAAATGTATTGCATAAACAACTTACGCTCCACTTAAGCAACAAAACTGTAGCACTGTCATAAAATCATTTAGTAAAAGATACCAAAAAATACTCTTGGCGATATATCGATACAGCAGCCCATGAAAACAATACTGTATCACAATCACCACATTTACATGATGTTTAGAATTTGGAATGAAATTATTCTGAATTAAGCAGATCAGATTAAAATTACTCTCCTTCAAGTTTAAATGGAAATAATAATTACGAATTAAGGTTTACATGGAAAACACGTTAAATTGGCTTTATTTAATTTAGGTTGTCATCTGGGAGTCGGGAAGGGTTCTGACTGGACAGGGACAGAAATGTATTTACGTCTACTGAAAAAACACACAATCAGCTGCGTCCGGTGTTTTGCTTTTTCTTACCGCTTTTGCTGTTATGTTCTTCAGGTTTGTTTTTCTCCTGCTTCAGCTGTTTCCACTTGTTGCTTACTTGTTGCTTTCTCACTTATTAGAAAAATTGGCGCCTTTTTGCAGTGTGTCATCGTGTCAGAAGGGCGACACAACACTCATGCGCTGAACTATTGGAATTACACTGACAGTCAATGAAAACTTTGAGACCATACTTTTTAACATAGGTTTTTGTTTCATATGAATCATTTCTTGAGGTTGCTGCATAAACCAACATTTTAAGTGTAACGAATAAGTTAAACACGATAAACTTAACCAAAGAAAATGGCGTCTAACAAACACAAAGTCACACAGTCAGTAGTGGGTCTGAGCTCCATTCACACTGATGCAGGCTCCATCCTTCTGCACATACAGGTTTGTGATTGTGGGTTGGGAACAGCCCATGCGCCCGGAGATCTCACTGTAGCTCAAGCTCTTCCAGCAGAGCCGACGCCCGGAGACGCTGTTCACGTGACAGACGCGGCATGACCACTTTCACTGGACTAATAATGGGGCCATGTTTGGACCTTTATAAAGGCTCCAAAACCAATCCTCAAATTGTTGGTGTAGCATTGAGTATTGCACCATGGGAGTTTGGGCCATATTTGAAAAGAACCCATCCCGTGTGCAATGAACTGTGACAACATGACAACTCAACATTTTCTGAACTACCCAAACACTAAGACAAATCCACAAGGAACATTTAAAACCCCCGTACAAATAGAAATACTCATACATTCCTACCTGAAAGTTTCTATTGACTGTCAGTATATTTTTTTAGCATATTTTTATTAAGCGGAATAAACGTTTACATGATTGCGCAGAATAAAAAATCGGCTTTAAAATCGGAACAAACCACCCACTTAACTTGGAATAAAGTTTAATTCCGAATAGGTTTAATTCCAAATTATCATAGGAATTAAGTGTTTACATGGTCTTTTTTAAAGTGGAATTAATTTTTATTCTGAATTAAATTATTTTTAATAGGATTTAAAGCTCTCATGTAAACTGGGCAAATATATGGCTATTTCAGTACTCCCCTCAAGGTGAACACAAATGTGTAGAAGTTAAATCATTTTCCCAGTGAGACCTGCTGAGTATTTGAACCTCTCAGATGAGCCACATTGCTCTCCCTCTCTCCATTTCAAGTTGGCTCCTGATCTGCAGCTAACAAGAGTTTATTCACTAGAATGATGCAAGGCCATGTGCCCCATGTTTAACCACAAGTGAAGAACATTTAGTCCCTTCTCTCACTCGTATGAATCAGAACAGAGAAACAGAAAGAGCACCTGGTCAGATTGGCCTGTCTCTTACACCTCCGACCACATGGTTCTGATCCAACAAAATGGATTTTGAAATATATCTGCCAAATAACTCCTTTTACAGTATACTCTATGGATTCTTTTCCTGGACCTGAGGAAATAAAGTCCTTAATGTTTTCAGAATTCAAAGTATTCAGAGCAAACCTTTTCTCCAAATGTGTTGTGTTAAACAAGAACAAACTATTTACAGCTAATGCTAGCCTGGGGAGCCCGGGACACATCAATCTTTTCTCTTCTTTTTCCATTTCATTAAAAAGTGTCAGGGGACTAGGAGGAAACCGCCACAGAATATGCCCGGCTAAATATCAGATCTACAACTCGGCTGGCACCAAAATGTTTTCAGTATTTTGCTAAATCAAAAGGCAGTTTGTTGCCAGGACAAACTTTCCAAACAGCACTGTTAGAATAGATCACTTCTGTGCTTCACAAAACAACAGGAGAGGCTGAAGAACAGTGTGTGTTACTATGGAAATGAAGGCGCATTATGTTGGATCTACTTTTCCGTGTATGTACATTGTATTTCAATGATGCAGTTGACAATAGCCAGCCAATCTGACCAACCTGATCTGGAAGACTGCAAAGAGCGCCAGATAAGTAATCCAAGTGCTCTCAGTGAAAAAATATGCACACGTAATTTTTACTGATAATCTGAGCCATACCTGAGTACATGGGCCATAACACACAGAGGGAAATGTGATCTGAATCTGAATCATATGGCTGGGACATACAGCCATTTTTATTTGTTTTCCAGACGAGAGTCAGTAGTGCTTCTGCAGTTGTTGTCATGAAATCCCAGCATGCACCTCCAAACCCCACACTGGCAGTGGAAAATTCCCATGAAAATTAATAATGTGAAATGGGTGTGAGTTGTGAATTATTTTTGCACTGAGATAACATTATCAAAGAGCCTTTTACCGGATTTACAAAGCTCCAGAATAGGATTTCTGCAGCTAAATGAAGGTATGAATGTATTTTTACAATTTTTTTCTTTACTTGGTTTAATTTTAATGATTAAACCACAGTCTCATAAGTATTCAAAAACTGTAAGTCTGTATTGTCGATTAGCATTATAGTGTGAGTGAACTGAAGAGAAACAATCACAAATGCTTTGTACAAAACACTATTTGTATGTTTAACATTAATTGACTTCATAGAAATGTGAATTGTAGAAAATACAATTTGCAAACTAATGCTAAATGAATAGTTTTTGTGTTGATGACATCAGCACCAGTATAACAAAGGTTATGAATATTATCTGATTTTAACCATATGACCGAGCCTTAATCACTCTATACTTTTGCATAACTTGTCTGTCCACCACTGCCAACTCACCTCCTCAAAGTTGCCCTCCATGGGTTTGTAGGCCAGCAGCAGCACCGACCTCATCAGGTCTCCCACCAGGATGAAGTCTCCCTTGGTCTTCAGGTACAGGGCCATGATGTTGTTGTAGTGGTTGCACTCTGTCCTCAGCTCCTTCTCTGCGGTCCACTCGTACAGCCGAACCTGGGCACAGCATGAGAGGGGGGGCTCGTCACAATGGCCTGTCTCTATAATTTCTATATCCACTTATTGTTCATTATTGGATAGACAGAACAATATATTTTGGGGCTCAGTGTTTACCATGGGTACAGTTTCTTTGCATATAACAAAGATATGTGAATGAAACAAAATACAACTGCATGTACGTTTTCAAGGAGGTAACAGCAAACTAACATGGTTTAAAGCCCCCAAGAATTCATTTTTGCGTAATATACTACCTTACTTATTGAGACAGTGGCATAAAACGGTTTCAAAATGTGTTATCATGACTGGCCGATGGTCACAAAGGCAGTTATAATGCAGTGGAATGAATGGACATGACATTTGAGTCCAGCGGTCTTTCCAACAGTCTCACCGCACCGAGGGGGATGGAGAGTTGATTAGAAATCATCAGCTGCCGTTATAAATCCACTGTTTACAGCTAATTGCTCTCTCCGCTTCAAATGGGTGTCTGAAGAGCCGACTCTATTTAGAAGAATAGATTTAGATTCAAGGGTGCAATTGATTTCCGCTGTGAGTTTGTATAATGCAAGCAAGGTTAGTTTGTGTGAAATGAACAGGTTTTTATATTTTTTGAATGGTTACTGGATTTGCTATCTGTAGTAAATATTTAGCATAGTTTTACACCAGGTCAGTGGCAGTCTGTGGGAAAACGTTGAGAAAAAGGACACAAATTCTAAAGCAGAATAACTCTAAGCATGTTGTTAATACAAAAAATTCAAGAGACAATTTACGCATGTTTTGGCATTTCTAAATTACACATATATAGCACTTTTTTGGACACTCAGAGACATTTAAAGAACTGCTGCCCTTGTTCAACCAGGAAGTAAAATTATAAACTTTAGGAATATTAAAAAAAAAAAGAAAAAAAGAAACGAAACTTTGCAACTTAGAGTACTTTTTCACTAAAACATGTGCCTCATATAATAATATCTAACTATGTATATTAAAGAAGACATTTTATGATTGTTTGTGGTATTTTTAAAAAGCATACATGAATCATAATGCGAAAATATTTATGTTTTGTTTATTGCGTCACAATACTGATGTAAAATGCAAGCAAGGTTAGTTTGTGTGAAATGAACAGGTTTTTATATTTTTTGAATGGTTTCTGGATTTGCTATCTGCAGTAAATATTTATCATAGTTTTACACCAGGTCAGTAGCAGTCTGTGGGAAAACGTTGAGGAAAAAGGGCACAAATTCTAAAGCAGAATAACTCTAAGCATGTTGTTAATACAAAAAATTCAAGAGACAATTTACGCATGTTTTGGCATTTCTAAATTACACATATATAGCACTTTTTTGGACACTCAGAGACATTTAAAGAACTGCTGCCCTTGTTCAACCAGGAAGTAAAATTATAAACTTTAGGAATATTAAAAAAAAAAAGAAAAAAAGAAACGAAACTTTGCAACTTAGAGTACTTTTTCACTAAAACATGTGCCTCATATAATAATATCTAACTATGTATATTAAAGAAGACATTTTATGATTGTTTGTGGTATTTTTAAAAAGCATACATGAATCATAATGCGAAAATATTTATGTTTTGTTTATTGCGTCACAATACTGATGTAAAAACTGACGATTAACACAGGTCCATTGACTCCTGTCCAAAATTGCTTCTCTGCCTCTCCATAGTGGTATTTCATCAGATTAGGCGCTATACTGAGCAATATTTTTAAACATTTATTCATGTTGAAACTGCGCTGTGGTGAGGATAGAGTGAAGAGTGTGAAAACTTTGAAATTGGGGAGCACTTCACTGCAAAAACTTAAGATATAAACACTTAAATTAGTCAAATAACATAAAAGTAGTGAAAATTATCTTACTGCATGTACAGATAATTTTACTTGACAAGTTCTCTTAAATGAACTACCTCTAGACTAGAATGAAGCAGTCTCAAAACTAGTAGGTAAAAAATAAATCTGACAACAAGACAAATAACCTGAAATAAGTTTTAAAATGTTGGTGAGATCAGAAAAATTTACAGTGTGGAAATGCAGGACAACACAACATTATTCAAAAAAACAACTTAATGATGGGAAAGTACTATAAATACTATATCTTTAAGGTTTTGGTTACAATTGTATGGTTAGTTATATAATTGCAGTTATATAATTGGTCCTGTGGCGAATACAGCCATATTAATTGTTAACTTTGTTTGCATTTGTTTTATTTTATTTAACTTTTTTCATGGGCACGTACAAGCAATAGAGTATTTTAATTAGCATGTTTGTGAAACTGTATATTCCAAAAATCACATATTAAATGGTGCACTATAACTTTTTGGTTACATTTATTCAACTACTGGCAGTTTTGTAGCTCGAAAATACCTAGAAAGATCATTTTGACTGTGAGCGGGGTCGCCTCTCCATAGACCTGACCTGTAACTCGGTCTGGTTTGGTCTCCGTGTATTCACAGTACTGGTGACTTGTTGGGACTGTCTTTGAGATAATAGCTTTTTCCTTCCACTTGCAACAGGTCATGATTTAGGTTAAACCTGCTGCGTGCCTCTTCTATTTATAGTCCCATCATTTATCACAGCGGAGACACTGACGCAGTACAATTACTCTTTAAGGTCCTATTAGATTCTTGTTAGTTTTAAGCCGTGTTGCCTCTACTGTTTTGTTTCGTCCGTGCATGTTTGAGTAATACAGCATTATTAGGCTGTCTGCATTCCCAAAGGCTCAAAATGCTCTGTTCCACCTCCTGATGTCATGAAGCGGTTACCTTTAAACTTTTGTCCAATAGAGATTCCAGGGCTGAAAATAACCAAATGACTCAGGTGAAGGTGAATGGAGTTTAAAAACACAGCAGCTCCTATATTATCATATGACATCATAAGGTGGAACAGAGCTTTTTTTTCTTGAGTTAAGAGCACAGCGTAAATATGCAGAAACTATGTTAAATATATGCGAATGAAGCAAAAACACAACTCAACTCCAGGTATGTTTTTTGCTGAGGAAATGTGTAACATTAGCATAATATGGGCCCTTTCAGTGTAAAACCTCATTTTGTGGTGTTAAGTTGTTAAAATAATTCCACAAATACTCCAAAATGTGCAATCAACTTGGGGTAACGAGTCAGGAGCTCAATAAGCCTGAACCTTGCCCACTTGTTACCATGGATACACAAACAGAATTAGTTCAGCCAAATGGATTGTTAGGACAGCCCTCGGTTATAAAGATATTCTCATAAATCCTTGATAATATCTCATGGTCCCTCTGCGTGAATAAGCCTGAAAAATGTGAAAATCCTACCTACTCCATTTAGAAAAGTGATCTGCACTTTTAAGTCTCCATTCTTTTAATCCACAGGCGGCCCAGCAGGTTTATGGGACCGTTGGGGTGCCTTATTAAACCCACTCACATTTCGTACAACTATCAGAGAACCACATGGAGAAAAAAAAAAAAACAGTTTGAAGGGGACATTGGATTCTAAGCATGGTTCTTCAAGGAAAGGTTGGTGAACACACGAGTGGTGTCAAAAATAACAGATCTTACAACTCATTTCTATTAAATTTTCGGTCGTAATGCGATTGAATATGTTTCAGAGAGCAACTTATTAAAGGGCTGTTACGGCCCCAGGCCTCCAGTTTGGATTTGTGTGTGTTTTTGTGTGTTTTGCTGCCCTGAGTTCCTGCTCCAAGAGCCCTGGTCCCTGATAAGTGGAGAATCTCTACACCTGCCCCACCTCCAGCCTCCTCCCCCTATTTAAGAAGATCACCAGCACCCGGTTTTTGTTAAGTTAGTTCTGTTTTGTGCTTTTTGATTTGCTCACTTGATTCTGTCTGTGCGTTTGTGATTTTTCTTTGGCACACTTGTGGTTTTGGTTTAGTTTTCTGTGTCCCTTAGTTTAACTCATTTTGTAAACTCAAATGACCCGTTTTCAGCACAAAACTTGTTATATGATAATCACGTGGTTTTGTTTCTTAACTTGGTTTAGTTTCTGTACATATTTTATCATGTTTTGTTAAGTTAAACCTTTTACATCCCTGTTAATTTAACATTACTTATTTATTCCTTTCTCTATCTTTTTTTTTTTTTTGTTACTTCCCTCTCTAGCCAAGCTGGGTCTTAACAAGGGCCAACTTTAAACAAAATTGACTCTTCTGAGCTTTATGTTGTAATGTCATTACCTCCTCAAAACAGACCTGTTGTGTGTAATAAGGGATAAGACTTTCTAAAAGCTGATTAATGTGAACTTTTATTCATTCAAATCTGTTTAGTAGTTATGAGAAGGATACATAACAGTTGCATAAAACATAATTTCTTGTGTAATAAGTTAAGGAAACAAGTGCCATTTTCTGTCTCTGCACTGATATCAGTTAATATCAGGTATCTGCAGAAAAGTAGCAACATCGAACTGAAAAAACTTCTACTGGAAAAGATGGATCGTGTATCCCTAAAATAAATAGGTCTGCAAGACTAATTACACCTGTCTCAAAATAACAATTTGAAGGGCTAAAGTTATAACAGCAATGCTGAAATACCCTTTTGGGATTAAATGGGATTGACCGCCCTCTGCTAACAAAAAATACATTCTGGTTCTTAACATTTTATTTGTTGTGAAAAACTAAAAAAGAACTAGTTCATTAGTTCCAAATGTACTCCTCACTTTGTCAAAGCATTCTTAACATCCTAATAATTCACCGCCAAGAGTTTTTCACAACACTGCTCACAACTTTCAGAGACCTGAGAGTGTGAAGTTTTGCAGTCACTACACTGCTAACAACAACCCATTAGCCGAGGCAATTGGCAGTGGTGGTGATCGACAGCAGTGGCAATCGGCAGAATCGGCGGCGTATATATATATTTATACTCTGCTAATGTCACAGCTTAGATTTTCTTGTTATGGTGTTTACTTTTTCGTGGGTCTCTTTTTTTCAATAGTTCATATTTTTTAAGTGTAAGCTATTACTAGATTAATGATAGATATTTAATGTATTCATGTCCGTAAGGTATACATGAATCTTGATCTCAAAACATTCTCTAAGCATAACTTGAGCAGCTCATGAATGTCCGAGGAGAAGCGAGGCGTGTGCAGGCTGTGCTCTGGGACACCCCTTACCGTGCTATTGATACTGGCCAGCAATTTGCCGTTGAACTCCACCATGGAATAGACCGCCCCCTTCACCTCCTTCTCTGCAACCGTCTGGAGCTTACCTGGAAGGGGACAAAAGGTGTGGGAGTTACAAATTAGAGCTGTGTCGTTGGTTGTTGGTTGCGTTCGACTCATGATCTGAATGCTGACGTTGGGTTACAGATGAAAAAGGAGAATAGGATCATATTTTTTGGGTATAATGTCCATTATGATAATTTGAAATCATTATTTAAGAAAATTAAAGAGCTAGTCTGTGTTTTGCTTGGTATTTTTAGAGCATTATAACACCTGTAGTTAAGCATACAAAATAATTAACTTAATGCCATATTGTGTACTGTGCATGTAAAAAATCAATGGAAACAGCAGTCATCTGACCCTCCACCAAAAGAGGAACATAGTGTGTTATGTTTAATTTAAAAGAATTTTGCTATTTTCTGATCTATGTTCTAGTGTTGTTTCCTCATCACAAACATAATTGTGTTTTGTGTTTTGTTTCATTCACACTTTTAAAACTCAAACCCTGCATATTCAGGCTCTGTTCGTCTCTCAAACACTCTGTTCCACCTTGTGATGTCATGTGGTAATACAGGAAGTGCTCCACTGCGTTTTTAAACACCATACACCTTCACTAGAATCATTCCTGTCATTTCACCCCTGGAATTTCCCACGTCTCCTCCACAAAAGATAAAATGCAGTTGTTAACTTGAAAACTACAGCTTCATGACATCACAAGGTGGAACAGAGCGTTTTGAGCTTTAGAGATTCAGACAAATTAATAAAGGATTACTCAAATATGTGTGAATGAAACAACACACAACTCCAGGTCTGTTTTTGAGGAGGGAACAGCATTATAACATGGCTAAAAGCACAAGAGGCAATTTTGTGTAATATAGGATCTTTAAGTAATGTTTTCTGGCGATAAACTAATAGACTAAAAATATACTCATCTGTCAATAGCTCCTAAATGGTATATACTATTCATACCCAGCAACACACTGAGAACTCAACAGTAGTGTGTGAGAGAGAAAAAAAAGAAGAAATGGAGAAGGATTGCGATAAGAACGTCAGCAGAATGTAAAGCTCGGCCGCAGATAAGTAAAAGCACACAGCACAGCGAACACCTTGAGAGCTTTGTGCTGTGGAATGAGAGGATCACTGCGAGGAAGAGGAGAGATAAGGAGCGATGAGGGGACGATGAAGCGAAAGAGATAGAAAGAAAGAGAAAAGAAAGACAGCGCGAGAGAGAGAGAGAGAGAGAGAGAGAGAGGAGGGCCGCTTGGACAGAGAGCCCGGGAGACAGGGGGAAGCTTGCCCCATGTGTCGGGAATAGAGAACAGCTCTGTGGATGCACCTAGTCACAAAAGCACAGACGCTCCACTGACTGCGACAAGAGTGTGGAGGATCAAACTGTCTCTAAATACAAGAAGCGCACGCCTAAAGAGGAACAGCCACTTCACAGAGAGCTGGAGCGTTCCGGCTTTGGAGCACAGAAGAGACGTCTTTAACTGTTGTGTGTGGAGAAAGTTGATAAAGGTTTATTCTTAGGTTTGAATTGAGTTTTCGGCTGCCGTTGTGGGACACATTATAAAGTCTGTGTGTGTGTGTGTGTGTGTGTGTGTGTGTGTGTATATATATAATTCCAGAGCAAAGCAGCTACATAACCAACATGAATATTGATTTATATTCTATTCTAGTTTATGTAAGGTTGTTAAAAGCATCAGAATCCAAATACTAATCACTGCTAAAACTATTGTTGAAACTAGATACTGGTACTCAAATAAACGCATGTCAGCATCAAAGAAGACAAAACTGAACCTACAAATGGCCTTCATCACTATTATAACTACTATATGAAAACATGGTAGAGAGACAACGGGTATTTTATGTTGAAAATTTCATTACAGAATATTTTTAAATAGAAATTGCCAATATAAGCTCAGAAGTACAGCCATGTTTGTCAAAAAGAAAACAAATATGACATTTGGTAAATCTGTTAAAAGGGTGGAGCTCTGGAACAATTGTACAGAAGATGTAAAATTGTGTATCACTCTCTTCCACTTTAAAAAGAAGTTGTTTAACTCTGGGCAGATACATGAATTATGATACTTTGTGCTGTACTTTGCTGTACTGTTACTGATTTGTTTGTTTCCTCTTGATGAATTTATAAATGCACTGGTTACAAGATGATGCTCTGACAAAGGAATAAAGGGTAAAGGCAGAATAAGATCAAACTTCAGCCTACGCCTTTTCAATCTGTGTATGTTAAATGACTGTGGAATAATGTCAGAACATACCTGTGACCGAAATAATTTAATCAATCAAAAATTACATTATTGCCTAAAAGGGCGTTGTTTGTTGTTCTTTGTAGTATTGAAATTAAAGTTTTACATTTCAAATTTTAGTTTCACGACAACAAGAAGTCATGTAAGCTATGTGCTATGTGACAAGTCAGTTCTGGGTTATATTTTAATATAATCGGCTTTTAAGACGAGCACTACACTATGAATGACTGATCATTTATAGCTCAACTGCTCAAATAAAGACAAATTAAGTAACTGTAAATCTAAAAAATAAATAAATAAAATAAAATAAACTGCTAAATGTGCTCTAGTCTACCTGATTTTATGGTTTTAAAAATGTGAAAAACAGAACTAGTTCATTCTGTACACTAATCCGAAGGCTGGTGGTTCGATTCCCACTCTCGACATAAACATCAGTGTTTGAGCGGTCAGATCCACTGACCAACAGGTTGGCAGAGTGATTCCAGCTCCCACAGATGAATGCTGTCCTTATGTCCTTTGAACCCAAAATGCACACACTGGTGTATGAATGTGTGTGAATATGTGTAACGTGTTTTCAGTGTCTTGAAGGTAGAAAAGCTCTGTGTAAAAATGGCCATTTACCATTATACGGTTTGCAGCGGTCCACAGTGATTCCTCACTTATCTTATGCATTCTGAAAACCTAATTATTCATCCTAATTATTTTATTATTATACTCTACTAGCATGCCAACATGCACTGCCTGAATTTGATGTGATTCTTGAATACAGTTCAGCATATTCTATATTATATTACAATCTCTTTTCTTCTTTAATGCTCCTGGATGTATTGATATTTGCACTATTGTGATAAATAAACCCTCATGACTCATCTCATCACTGGTCAAAATATTGCAATGTTTTCAAAAATGTTAAAACCAAAAGTCTCTCTGCTTAAATGAATAGTTATAGTGCAGCAATAGCATGGTCACATGATCACAAAACAGTGGGAACTATATAGGCCATGATTCTTTGCTCAGTTTCAGCACTGATAACATGGAGAAATAACAGTTATAAGCACTAATAAATTCTTTGGATTATGACCGAACCAAAGTCTTTTTAAGGCATTTTAAAAGACAAAATCACAATAATCACAATTTTGTTAACCTCCTCAAACTATTGCAATAAATATACCGGGAAAGTACCATACAGAGAGATTTGGATATTGTTAGGTCCGTATTCTAACCAACCAAACTATATTCTAGGTGATCCAGTCTTCCCACAGCGTGTGGAGGTGAGGAAGTGACCCACCGTCTGTGTAGTGGAAGACGATGATGCGCCCCTGCTTGGGCTCGGCCTCCTCCGGGTACACCATGGCTGTGCCCACGATGAAGTACACAGCAGGGTCCTTCCCCAGGCGACATGACACCATGCTCAGGGCGTACTCACTGGGCAGGAACTGATGTGCATGGAGGACTGGCGAACACAGAGCACAGAGGATTAGAACAGGGAAAAGCCAACACCGGCAGAATAATAAGTACGACTGTGGTTTGGGAATATCGAGGTTTTCTTTCAGCAAAAGTACATTGCAAAAAGAAATATCTATATGAGGTAATATGACTTGCATTTGGGAAGGTTGACTGCAGGTTTATAATTTTTTGTTCATGATAAAAACAGACATACAAAAGCTAAATTTCTTTATTAAAAGTGGGTATTTTATTTCTAACTGCTAACACATAACATACTTCACACATACAACAACCAACTTTTATTGTTTGGAAAATGATCTATTCGGCAAAAACAACTTAGCATGTTTAATAAGATTCACTTTTGCTTTTTTACACTCTGAGTCCACCCTCCTGTGCTCCTTGCGTTAAGTCACTCCCCCTTCAGAGCGGTATTACAACACTATGTACTAATGCGTACAGTTTTGTATCATCTTTTGTACATTTTGGGGATGTACCGATACAATAGATACAAAGTGCTGATATTGAACATTTTCATGGATTGGATATTGTTTCAAAGACATTGGTTCAGTAAATATCTCCTTTCAGTCTATAAACTGGTGTAATAAGATGATTCACTGGCCCAAAATGTCTTAAGTTCTCTTAACTTGTGTTTTTTCAAAGCTGTTCAGTAGTTAGTTTAAACGATAAATGGAGCTATTTTAAATTCAGTCTCCAGAGTTTACCTGCTCCTCAGCCTTCATCACCTCACTACTCACTGCTCACTGCAGCTTCTTTTCATCCAATCAGTGCCCAGTCTGCCCAATTTAAACCCCCTTTACGATTTAAAGATTACAAGTACTCCCTTCGGCTTCTCATCGAGGCCCCGGGGTGAAGACATTTCTAAACGTCATCCAACCCGACCACGCCTTTCATCACACATCGCTGGGATCTGAGCGCCCAAGCTAACTCATTCTATGAAACTACTAATCCTTTCTCTTTGTCTATGTCTGAGTCTTTCCAGGTTGAAATATATGCAGTATATATTATAACATGTACTTCCTTGAGAGCGTTTGAAAAGTAAAAAGGTAGTAATAATAATAATAGTAATAATAATGATGACCAAGATAATAAAATAAATAAATGTAGTCAAGTAAGGTTAAAGGTCTAAAACATCACATTTCCAAGTCTGCTTTCACCAGGTGCCATCTTTCATTAAACCGATCCATTATCAGTTGTAAAGATGCAGTCATTCTTTCCATCCAAAACACTTGTTTCACCCCGTTTTTCCACTCTGTTACAGATGGTGCTAAAACCTGTTTCCAATTAGCCATAATAGTTTTCTTAGCAACTAACAATAGAAAGTACAAAACATACTTTGTGTTGCTGTTCTGTATTAAAATGATCTGGTATTATATCTAATAAGTAAAATAAAACATTTGATGGAATTTCTCTCTTCACAATTGTCTCAATTTCATCCACAGTTTGTGTTTAAAGGAAATTAACTCTATATCAATATCAATAGCAGTATCAGAGTAAAAGCTTGGTGCATCCCTAGTGTATTTATGGAGAATTGTCGTGTGGGAGCTTGGATGACATAGGCTTGTGTGGACAGAAGATACATTTCCTCACAAGGACAATAAAGTGCACCTTAACCTTAACACTTCTTGTTGGACAGACAGGTGCAAAGTTGTAAGCTGCTTTGACTGACCTTTGGATTCTTTTCTCCCCCTTTGCACCACATATTTCCACACCTCACTCCTATTGTTCCTGAAGCGTTCCTACGTGACTCCGCACGACGTGGAGCGCGCTAATGAGTCCGACCACATGGGAACGAAAGATGCCGTGACATTGGGGCTCCTGGTTCACCTATTACCCACGCGGAGCCCTACATGTTCCTCTTCACCTCATTAGAGCAGCTCCACGTACAGCGGCGAGAGTCTCCGCCTTTATCTGCTCTGTGCCCTCTGCTGCTCGGTCTAAGTCCGCCTGCAGGAAACACATCACTCACCTTCATCAGTGCTACGCTCATTACTCTCTACTGGATTAGCCGGGCTAGCTTGGCCTCAATGGACGCTCCCTGTAGCCTATTGATTTTATAATGCTACATAGAGATTTATGCTTGTTAGTGCAAATGATCCAAATGTTCTTACACATACAGAATTTACGAAGTGATAGAAAACACTGAAACTAGGGCTGAAAGATTAATTGTGATTTGAATGGACAGAATTCATGAATCTACGGAAGCGCCAATACTGATATTGATACTTACTGATAATAATACAGAGATTGGCATTTTTTTCTCCAAATTATTACAAATCTGATCCAATTCTGGTATGTAATTGTTATTTATCTTGAAACGAACTAGTGAACAGTTTTGTATGAGGTAAAATTAAAATGTTATAAGATGTCCTAGATGTCCAAGATTAAAGGATATCGGCTTAACCAAGATCATGGGACCAGTATCGATATCGCGGATCTATTCGCAAAGGCTGCAGATTTTTAAGTAGCATAATTTATTTCAAAACACAAAATGACCCGTCTCAACAGGGTTGTCAAAATATTAAAATTCAGATATGAATCTATACTAAAACAAGTGTCAGAAATAGATCTTGAAAATGAATCTTTCCTGAAGCTTTACAATCACTTTGTGCTACATCGTGTATATATGAAAAGTGCTTTGCAAATAAGTTTGTTTATTTTAGTACAAGAGCACATAGACTAGAGAGGGATTACAAAGATATAAAACCACATAGCCTATCTAAAAGAAAGTACTATGATTTAATGTTGAAACTCACATTCTATTGTCTAAATAAACAGTGTTAGATAATTATCATTTTAGTATCGGAATCGGTATTGAGTATCGAGTATATTCCTTAGTATTAGGGATGAGACAAGACACAATTTCCACAAGAGGAGACGAGATACGAGATTGGGCCCACGAGAACGAGACGAGATTTTAACACAATTTCTAATATATACATTTCATGATTCAGTTTCCAGTCGGCTACTGCTTCTCACAATATCATTTTTCTCACGTGTGCACCATCTTGGCAATTTTGTCTCACGAGATCTTATACCATCCCTACTTAATATTAAAATAGAGTTTGAAATATTAGTATTCTGCATAAAAATTGCTATCCCTGTAGTTCAGATCCGGACAAACATACTAAAATGTGAGTCTTGTATTAGTGTGCCAGTCTTTTTTTTTCAATTCTTCTGGATGAGTTTCAAATGTGAACTTTGAACAGAATCCAATAATTAAAATGTACATCGCAAATCTACTGAAAGTGCTTGTCAGAAAAAGCTCTGTTAGATATATTTACCACATGGTGCAGCCCTTTTTGACAGCAGCACTAGAAGTAAACTAAATCAAGAGGAGGGCGTATGGATAAACTGCACTTACTGATTTACATGTATTAACATATGATAGAGGTTAATGTATGCTGGTGGTAGTCCTGTATATGAAAGGAAAGCTTGACGCGGAAGAATCAGCATTGCAAAGCAGCCGTTCACATTAGTTACCCACCGCATGGAAGAGACATGCGTGAAGCTGTGTGTGTGTGATCAGAGCCTTAATGGCCTCATAAGCAGGCGAGTGATTTGGGTGTTTAGGGAAGCACAAATAAGGCTTTGATGTAACACTCCACGTCTCAGCTAATAGTGTACTTTATAGACCTGATACTCCTTTGGTCTGGAAAACATCATACTAAGTAATAAGACATTAGTATACTATTTAAGGAAGGTGTTGACTTTTTCAGTGGTTCAGAAAAGCTCGGAGGTTGTGCATGTCTACGGAGTAGGGTGACCAGATTTTCAGAATCAAAACTGGGACATCCCTGGTTTGAGGCAGTTGGTAATAAAAAAAATTGTGAAACGAGTGCAGAGTTAAGGAAATTGTTATGCACTGTTGTTGTTAGGCCCATTCATGATGAACATGAGTCAGTATAGTCACATTTTCTTTGGGCTTTGGTAATTTTAAGCAGCTTTTTTGTATTTTACCTACACAAGTGACAATTTATGCCTCTCTTTACTGTTGGCAGGGATCAAATTGATCACAAATAGAGGCCCCTGGGATATTTCTTGTATAAAATTGGGACAAATGATTGGTTTTGTATAAATCTGCTAGAACAGGGGACACAGGGTTTAAAACTGTCCCGGGTAAACAGGGACGTCTGGTCACCTTACTATGGTGGAATGTTCAACCGTCAGTCACCTTGGTGACACAACAAACACATTAGTAGTAATTACCAAAAATGAAGCAACACGTTTCAGAAGCCTGTAATCATAGAGAGCATGCAGCGTCCCATTTAGGAGTTTGATTCTGTCCAAAAGACGTGAGTGACCAACTAGAAAACAATTTGCATAATGCTAGCTAGTTTGTGATTGTAATGTTACTTAGAGAAACTAGTTTAACACACAAATGAGCTCACCTGTTGTAGCTAGAACTAAGTCTGTCCTTTAAGGTAAATAAAGCTCTATTTGACTAACTTGAGTGACAGAGCAGTGCCTTCTGTTAGCTAGGAAAGCTGGCTAAGCTCACTGTGTCTCAAAGAGAATGCTAATGACAGAGAAATTGCATTCATGTGCTGTGCCAGTCCCACACTGCCAGCTCAGTGCTCGTTATCTTGGCCTGCGTCATCTCAGGTATAATACTTCCTACAACAGAGGCATAGCCAGACTGGACTGCACTGGAAAGGACAACACTATGACAGGATCCTGAGGGTTTATGTCTTTGCAATTTATTCTACAATGCTAACTTTTATTAAAAAGTTAACTATAAGATAAAGGAAGGTAAAGACTATTCAATTGTTTAATATTTATATGAGTTAAGTTTGTTGTGTTATTTTAATAAATGTCATGCCTCAAAATTAGCATTAGCGTCAGCAGTGAGACACAAACACCTATCTTTATAAACACAGGAAGTGTCCTCTAGTTAAGTTATGAACATGTCGTCAGTGACATCCATCCACAACTGGCCGTCCACGGCCTGACCTTTTAGTATTTCTTAAATTTAAGCACGACTCAGCGAAAACCCCATAGAGATATAATAGGACAAGAAGCAGTGACGCTAACAATGAACTAGCTGAGCACTGCTGTGCGCAGAGCCAATTTCCTCTGTATTTTATAATGATGACTACGCCATCTTTATTAGTCTCATAACAGTGGCTCACAAACTTTCCACTCAAAGTACCACCAAAGAAAACGTTTGGCTTTCTGAGTTCCACCAGATCTAAACCAAGTGTATAACAGGACTACATCATTTCCACTGCAGTTCTAAACAGGCAATTATACGAAGGAGGACAAAAAACTGAATCAAATTTTTCTTTGAACTAGTGGTAGAAATGGTAGTAATGTTTCTATATTATGATATGATGATTAAAGGTTGCATTTACTGCAGCTCATACATTTTTAACAATATTGTCCATTTAGAATACTTTTGGGAGATATTTCTGCTTTATGGTTTGGTTTCATTGTTTATCATCTATAATGTCTTCAGCAATGTATCACACTTTTTCACAACAGGGCTACTTCTACTAAAATAAGTACTGCTCTGGGCCCTGGGCGAGGTGTGTCTTATCCAGGGACACAACAATACTTGAACCGGCACCTCTTGGTTTGTAGGCGATTGCTTTACCCCTGCACCAGTGCCACCCCCCACAGCTCAGACCTGCTTACACGGCATCTCATTCTCCATTTAAGCCCAGAGCACAGAGTGGCGTGTCAAACCTTCAAAGGTGTGCTGGTCGACCACCAGCAGGCTGTGCACCTCCACCTCCTCTCCGAAGGAGGTCTCGTGGGGAGAGGTGCTGCTGGGGAAGAGTTTACTGGAGCTCACGCTGCTGGAGAGGGCCTGCAGGAGGGGACAAAAAGCACTTGTGAGGATTACACATTCTAAGGATTACATTAAAGCTACACTGGTTAGCTTCTCTAGTGGAGATTTGTCACCTATTCATGGGGACATTATTGCTTTGTCTAGAATGTTCCACAGTATAGATTAATCCTACCCATCACTAGAGAGACAAGCGGGTTACAGCACAAGGCTACGCTACATTACAGTTCAGATCTGTAGAGTGACACTTCTATTCACAATTACTGAATTTGTGAGCAACAGAAACACCAGTAATTCATAAATTCTAGATGGATATGTTTAAAGTCATACCATGGAATATTTTAGGTAAAGCGATAACATCTCCATGGAGACAAAGAGGTAACGGACCCTCCACCAGAAACTAAGAAACTTGCCAACACGTAACATATTCAGATCATGTGGAAGAAAAATTCCCAGTTCATCTTTGTGTGCCGTAGTGTTTCTTTATTGGCTGAAAAGCGGAAGCGCAAAAGTGTTTTATAGGGGCAGGAGGAGGTACAATTTCCACAAGACGAGACAACATGAAATTGGATCTACGAGAACAAAACAATAATAATAATAATAATGCATCGTGCAATTCTGTTCCCAATTTAATGAGATGTGGACATTATTTAGGCTATAATAAATGCATCGTGCAATTCTGTTCCCAATTTTAGCCTCACTATTTTTGATTCACTTGAGGAAAAAATCTTAAGATCATTTTTAGTAAGTATGAAAAATCTTGTGGTAGTTTTGTCTCGCGAGATCTTGTGCCACGAGATCTTGTCTCTTGATCTTGCGGCACAAAATTCTTGGGAAAACATGCAGATAAACATTTGAAGGAATTTCACAAAGCGCCCTCATAAACCCCCTATTGCTAAAACAGATCGTGTCGGGTAAACTAAGACGGCAAGAGTTGCAGCAGGGGGCAACAGGTGAAGACTCCAGGGTAACAGCTGTTGTTAACCAGAATGAATACTAAAACCAGAGAATAATCACTTTTCTTTAACAATCACAACATAAGACAATCAGTGAGTATTTTGCAAATTAAATAACTGCACATTGTATCAGATTTGTGAGGGTTTAGTGCATTGTTTTGTATTCTACTTTTGTTTAGTAATGGAAAATGGCCGTGCGGGTGCATCGGTGAAGAAGGCTTATGGGCAGAGCATTGGACAGAATCTTACAGCTAACCATAAGGAGGATTTGAATATTACCCGGGAGAAATCTCAAAATGAGTGAAACATGCGTGGATGACAACTCAAACCACTTCAGGCCCCTTTTAATGAGGGAATAACATTATAACATGGGAGAAAGATCATTTTGCATAATAATCAGGACTCCCACAATCTCCACACTCAATATTGTGATTAGGTTTGTCCTAAATGGATTTTCAGACACTAATGTAAAGCAATAAACATTTAATTTCAGAAGGGATATTACTATATTGTGAACAAATCCTCATGCTAGGGATGTACAAATTCTGGTATTTAATCCAAGCCCAGAACACCTCAATTTACTATACAAAAGCTGCTCTATAAGTAGGATTACATAACATTCACACATTTTGATAAAAGAATAATAACGGGAGACAAAACTTTACGATAGGAATGATATTGTCGGTTTCTACTCTGGTATTGGTTTAGCTTACCAAGTTTCAGTATCTGTATTGGAACTGAAAAAGCAGAATCCTTATTTTTGGACTACCAACTACTCCTGGCACAATTAACACTCCTGGTACAATTAACACCCAAAAAGTGGAGATGGCCTTACATACTGGGTTTATACTCAAATAACTCAAACATGATGATTAAAAAACTAGCAATTGTTATCTCGTTTGAAACTGTAGAACCACATTTGCAATTCTGAACACCCACATAGATAAACAGACAACGCTTTTAAGAACCAACACAAACAAAACTAAGAGAGCCAATCTTTATTATATCTTAATTATTGCATTTTCATGTCAAAAGTTTAGCTCCACTAGATTGAGATATTATACAAGTTCATGTAGTTTCTGTATACTGCTGTTTTTTCTGCAAAGTCTGCACCTTCCTCCTGCCAGAGAGG
Source organism: Scartelaos histophorus (assembly GCA_000787155.1). NCBI lineage: Eukaryota > Metazoa > Chordata > Actinopteri > Gobiiformes > Gobiidae > Scartelaos > Scartelaos histophorus. The sequence continues at coordinate 50,912 of JACN01020619.1, forward strand.
TGCAGCAATTAGAATGAAGAGGAGACATCTTAGCTCTGACATATGCTAGGTTTGGATACACTGGCAGGCGGCATATACCATCCCACACATATCTGGCCACACGAGGCGACTCAGGCCAGAATACAGCGAGTACAGATTTTTGGTTTTCGCTTGTTGGGGCCAGTATAAAATATTGTCCTGCAATAAAAAAGGACGCATGTAAAAGTAAAAGCAGCTCTTCAAAATGACAGCGTTGTGTGCTGCCAGCATCTAATCTTATACTGTGTTTATCCTCAGTGAACCAGGAAGTAAAACTGGTGCGCTGTTAGCATGCTAGTTGTCATTAATTTTGCAGTAATAATTAGGTTTAGGATACAACAAATACAAAATAGACCTGTCAAAAGTTTCAAAAACAGATACTAGACAATAGAGAGTCTGAAATAGTATACTGACAAAGCAATACTAGTACACTAGATTACCAGTTAGCATAAGGAATAAGTTTGAACCACTGCAAACAATTTCAGATTGCTGTATTTTCTGGACTATAAGTCACAAAAGACAAAAAAAATGCATAATGAAGAAAACACATACAGAAGTTGCAGTGGACTTTTGGGGGAAATGTATTATATTAAATCAGAGACCAAGAACAGACATTTCATCTTGAAAGGCAAGTTATAGTAATAACAATAGGATAGAGTAACTGTTAATATCTTAACATAACATATTAAAAACAGTTATTTCAGATACAACACTACAGCATAAACAACATAACACGTTTAACTCTCAATCTAACCCCAAATCACTAAATCCATTGAATTCTTCATCCTCTGTCAATTCTGAGCAACTCCACAACCTCTAGCTAAAGATAAAATATACTTTGATGCTAAATTAACATGAGGGAGTGGTATACTCCTATATGACCCATATGTGTTAAATGCAGGTGAGTGCGTAAATGAAAAAAAATGTATCAAACTTCAGTAGCCAAACATCCACTCATACCTGATCAATACACCTATCCACACCCCAGGAGAGCCTGAAATCTGCTAAAAAATCCTACGAGAGACTGACATGATAGAGACAGGACAGAGGCTCTTTCTGCAGGAGTCATGCTCTGTAAAGTAGGAGGTGACCGTGGTACAGGAGTAATAGTATGAACAGAGTAGCAGATACTGGCACACGAGCCTGGAGCGCCCTGTCACCCCTGTCAGTGTGAAAATAACAAACATGTGAAATGATTTATTTTAATATACAAGTCACACCTGAGTATAAGTCACAGGACCACCCAACCATGATAAAAGTGTGACTTATAATCAGAAAAATACAATAACTATTTCACATACAGTGCCTTTAATGTTTGTTATTGTTGCTTTTTTTAACGTTCCAATGAACCATGTAAGCACGTCTGTCAAATAAAATGACAAAATTCAATTGTTTAGATAATCTATAAAAACAGCTGCTGAACAAAACCAACGTTCCAAAGCAGCGCTAGCGGCTAACAGGAATCTTCATCTATTGTATCAGCATGCCCCCAGTCGGATATAAATATTTTTACATAGTCAGCGTATCAGATAACAGTGCAGGCAAACAAACCCTTGGGTCTTTAAAAACCACACTTCTTCACTTCAGAAAGAACATGAGCAACTGTGAAGGAGTTATATAGACAGGGTTTCAACTTTTCAAAAATAAAAAACTTGACTTAACTACTTAATTATACTTTATATTGGCTATTTACAAAAACGTCTGGCTCAGCATCAATTTCACAAACTTTTATTAACTGAATAGCACATCTGCATTTGTGGTTACAATTTCAGGCATTTCCAAACACTTTTCCAACCTTGAAATTGCCCGGTTTGCCACTTGGTTTTCTATGTGTCCATATGGTATCGCTCCATAGGGGTTTAATGTTTCTTTGGACCAGTTGTGGTAGGGGAGAGATTTTGTCAATTCTTTAGCCAAATCAAGAGAGCAGTTGCCAAACTAGATTGTGTTTTATTGCAGATTAGGTTGGATGTTAATCTTATGGGACAAATAGCAGAATGATTTGTATGGTAATATGGTATGTGGATGACATTCTCTTGGGTACTGTTCTGGGTAACTGGAAACTCATGTTTTACAACCTGAAATAACTGCCATCTTCATACAAGAGACACCTTGTTCTTATGAACTCCCTATACTGGGAACAAGCCTTAGGAAGCAATCTACAAGCAAAGATTACTATTACTATTGAAAATAATAATTATATATTATAATAATAATAAATAACTAGGCAAGCTCTTCCAACATGATT
>JACN01042072.1:0-13006 GCA_000787155.1 Scartelaos histophorus
TTTTTAGTTACACAATGCATTTATTCAAAATACTGTTATTTATCATTTACGGACAAGTTTCAAACTGAAAATAAAGATAAAGGCTTAAAGTGAATAATAAATAAATAATAAAAATATTAAAATAATAAAGTAAAAATAAAATAATACAAGAATAAAGGCTGCAAATATCTACATTAGAGCAGTTTTGCGAACATAAAATAAATAAAATATGCTTTTAACATGAAATAAGGCATAGAAAAACATCAATTTATCCAAAATAAATTATATATCCAGTTTTACAATCTTTATATTTAAATAAAATAACATAATATGCTTATTTATATAAAAAACATCTCAAACTAAGTTTTTTTAAGCTTTATCGTTTCAACTTGATATATGAGTTTGGACATTTGTTTGACACACAAATCGAAATCACGGATCAAAATTCAATTAATTGCACAGATTTACTATTTTGTAAAGTTATGGGAGACAAGAGCAGCAGCTTTGGAAATGGAGGAAAACAACAATTTGAGATAATTATGTATTTCTGAGATGTATTTTGGGTTTGAAGCTGTAGACTGACAATTGTAAAGGCACAGAGTGGCGCTAGCTGCAAAACGAGATGTTCAGTAGGAGTCGGTGCTAAAAAAAAGTCAAACCTTTTCTGAGTAGCTTCAGAATGAGCTCGAGCTGTTTCAGAACAAGTACAAGAAATGTTTGTATCGTGACACTATTCTGGACGACGGGAGACGGGAACAGCAGCGGTGAAAATGTAGAAAAACAACAATTTGAGACAATTACAAGTATGTATTTCCGAGACGTGTATTTTGGGTTTTGAAGCTGAAGACAGACAATTGCACAGATGTAAAGTGGTGCTGGGTGAAGTCGGTCAATTTGGATACCGTGATGACTTTAAATGGTTCTTCTTTCAAACTGAATACACCCTGTTCCACCTTGTGATGTCATACAGTGTGTTTTAAACTCCATACACTTTCACAGAATCATTTGGATGGATATTAGCCTCACTTAGCGAGGTACTACAAGCTAACACTGCTAAAGGGTTACTCAAACATGTGTGAATGAAACGAAACACAACTCCAGGTATGTTTTTGAGGTTGTAACATAGAATATGCCATAAAGTTCAAAGAAAAGACAATTTTGTGTAATGTAGGTTCCATAGTGGTCCATGTGTGTATGCTAGCCCGTGTGCGTATGCTAGTCCGTGTGCGTATGCTAGTCCGTGTGCGTATGCTAGTCCATGTGCTCTTATATTTGTTCCGATACAGCTCGATTATCCTTTTGACTCGGATCTCGGATACATCACGTCCGAGCTTAAACCGTATTATTATGTTTTGCGTGTCCGACCTGGAGAAAAAACGTGGGCGCCAATCGCAAAGCTGTTATTGCTGATATTTATCTTCTGTTAGCAACCCAAGGAACGTTTAGCAACACCTGATAAGTCTTTATTGAGTATTGACCTCACCACAACACTGACGACCAAACCCACAGAGAGCAGACACGGTAAAGTACTGCCATAATACGAGTGATTGAAATAGTCTTTTAGACCGTTGAAAGCGTTGTACTGGCCGTGTCTTCTCACGTTAGCTACACCGTGTGGACGTTTATCTTGTTTACGCCGTTTACCGTGTTTTCCTTCGCGGCCCGAAGTGTCTTCCCCCAAACACTGCGCAAACCGTGTGTTTTCCCGTACACCGCAGAAAGCCCTAAAACTAGGACTAAACCAGGACTAAACCAGGACTAAACCAGGACTAAAACCAGACGTAAAACCGGTTCGTGGCACAAAAAAAGTTTGGGGACCACTGATTTAAAGCATTAAAGCGTCCAAACACCATGAAAACAGTTCATACTCAAAAGTGAGACACCGAGCGCAGCCATCTTGGATTCTATCTCCGAATCGAGGAACATCCACGGATAATCGGAAGGATAATCGATCAAAGAGTGAGTCGAACTGTAGAAAAAACAGGCAGTTAGCTAAAGGAGAAACCTGAACAGACTGTGAAATGGAGCTGGACGCCTGTCAATAATATGTCACTACTGAAGTTACTCGTCTCATTCAAGATTACCTTAGTCGAACTGACAAGTAATGTGATTTTTTTCGCCCTAAAACTAACTGTTACTTCCTGCCACAATCATTAAGATCCACAAATTTGAAGCTGTGAGTAAAGTAAACTAGCTGAATGTAATTTTAGATTTAGATATCCATAGTTTAAATATTACCGTATTTTTCGGACTATAAGGCGCATCTAAAATCATTACATTTTCTCAAAAATCAACAGTGCGCCTCAACAGTATAATCCGATGCTCCTTACGTGTGGACAATGACAGCAACTGACATATTATTTGATACTGCGCCTTATAATCCAGTGACCTTTATAGACCGAAAAATACGGTAGTTTTAGTATCAATTAGTATGTTATTTTTGATGTTTTTGACAACCCTATAACTCTAACATGTGTCTTTTGGGATGTAAAGGCGTAGAGTGGTGCTCGGTGAAAACTATTGTGCTTTTTTTTCTGTTCTGTTTGTATCGGGCCAAAGGTTGTTCTGAACCACTCTGAGCTCTCATATTGAAGTCAGATGTCAAGCGTCTGACAAAAGAGGCTGTTGATTCTCTGCTCGGTGTTTTTATATAGACAGTGCCAGAGTGTCAAAAGGAAAAATGATAGAAGTAAAAACTCTGAGGTTACAACAGTCTGGCCGGTCTGTTTCAAATCAAATATTATGTTCGGGTTTTCACTGGCGAAGCGTACTGGTTTTGCGATAAATGGAGTCGAAATACACACACGTTTTCATTTCAAAGAGTCTTTCATTCAAGAGTTAGTCATTTAGAAGCAGACTTTTATGAGGTAAAACCAGACGTAGGTAAGCTGGAACACAAAATACAATGTCTGTTTCCTGATAACTGAAGTTATTATGCAATATAATGAAGAAATAATGCAAAATCTCTCATCAAAAACATGCAGCGTTTTGTTTCATTCGTGCATGCAGAGTAACCCTTTATTATTATGTTTGCATCTCCAACGCTCAAAATGCTCTGCTCCACTTTGTGATTTCATGAAGGGGTAGTTACCAATGAGGATTTTTGATGAGGAAATGTATTTGCCTGGGATACAGAATACACACTTTTTCAATACTTCAAGCTTTGCAAAGGTGTGAATAGAAACCAAGAAAACTGGTCATTATTTTTTTATTTTTGCATGGAAGGATGCTGTTGAACATGGGCTTTTTCATCCTTCTTGATTGGGTGTGGACTGCAGAGGCTCATCTAACCGGAGAAGACGCCTGTGTTACTCTTTTGGCCTCGCTGGCACTCCGAATCTGTGGACAAAAGTGTTTATTTCCATTTCAGGAGACGCTTCAGCGCTCAACATTTTAACACTTGTCCTTCTTGTCTGGAGAATGTTCCCTTTTATTTCCTGACCATGGGATTGCCTAGACTCTCGGATCTCCTCAGTTGGTTGTACAATTGTCTTACTTCTGTCCAGAGAATATCCCCCTTTTTTATCCTGAACACAGGATTGCCCAGACTCTCCGATCTCCACAGTTGGTGAAAGTCTTATGGTTGGCGTACGTCGTTAATAAATCCATCCCTTTCGCTCATAACGTAGTACAGTAGTAACATATTTGGGATAAACGTTCCTACATCCTTTGGTGGCTGAATTGAATTTTACTCCAATCAGCCATGTTGTGTTCAAGCCCATCTTTTCAGGAAAGTTCTGCAGACTTGGTCCGGCCAGAGAGATATCAGGGTTCTTCTCCAGGATTATAACCAGGTGACGAATTTTTGACTCAACAAAACCAGACCGTACTTGATGTTGGGTCTCTGCAGTTTCATTTGCACGTGGGGTGATATAATGCAGTAGTCCTGGAAATATACTGCAGGTTAAACAGCTTTTCCAAGTTAGTTTGCGGCCATCCATCTCCGCTATTATTTCTGTCCATGTTTGATCACCTACACAATGATTTTCAGAGTAAAAAGGACACAGAGTTCTGGTGTGGGTACGATGGTGTGATAATGGACATGTGGTGAAACCGATCTATGACGTTCACTTGGATTCCACACCGGAAAGCTCAATTTGTGCTCCTCAGGGTTCTTCAAAAAGATGGGGAGAGCCCACTGCCACATGGAGAAGAGCTTGAAGATCTTAAGACACCAAGACCACAGTGGTGGCGTAAGGGTGCAGCCTGGCATACTTGGGCAATTAAGATACTCCAGGAAACTCCGCCCAGAAGTCCCATCTTATTGGAGTAGATATTTCTACATTTGGCCAATGTTTTATGGTTTCCAGCACTACCCTGAATGTGAAGATAATTGGCGCCAAGCTAATGATCTCCTGTGGGACTCCGTAGCCCTGTAGACTCCCTCATACAGCGGATGTCCACTCCTTTCAGATGGGCAGCATCCATCAGATCCAGTTTGTCAGTGGTGCTTTTCCGCTTAATTTTAGCATAAACCATATCCATGTCTATCCCATCGTACATGAGCTTTATAACCAGGACAAATGCATCCTCAATAACTTGGGCAATCTGGAGAGTATTGTGGGTTTCTTTAGTTTCTCCACAAAAGATGAGGAAAGACAATGAAATTGGATCTTTCAGCACATCCTGGTCCCACAGAGAGGAGGTTGATATCTGCTCCTTTGTGTTGATGCCCAGGGCGAAGAATCTAAATGGGACGACTCCGCCGCCAACCATGTCATACTCAAGAACATTCATCAGCAGATCTCCGTCAGCCATTGTCTAAATAGCAACTCGAAATTTTCGACCACCTTTTCATGATGTTCAGCCTCCAGGTGAGACTAGAAGATGTTGAGGGAGTTCAGGCCCTCGTTCAGTGTCCTGGTTCTCCTCAGGTCTTCTTCAGACTGTCCAGAATGGTCCAGTGGCCTCGTACCATTTAGGCACATCCTCCAATGAGGTGATCTCGAGGAAGCTCTAAGATATGGAAAGATCATTAGTCAGAAATTATATTATTTTAAATTACAATACGCATACTTTTTTTTCCCCCTTGAAAACTTTAAACCTGCACCTTTCCAAGCATATTTCCGGCATTATCCTATGTCACACACATCGATGACATTGGGAACAGAGTGTCCAATAGGAACCTTGTTTTTCCACCAAACACATGTGGTCCGGCCATTTTCATTGGCCCAAACTTTGCCAAAGAGTGTAGAGAGTCAAGATGGTTGATGGTTGGTTGATTGTTCTGAGCATCAATGCTGTTTTTCATTGAAAAAGCCTCTCTAAGTGCTGGTATTTCTCAAATAAATGGGAAATTACTGCGTAATTGTGCATTCCTTACTATTTTTATTGATATGGTTTATTTCACTCAAAATGCACAAATCCAAATATAATATTCACCATAGAAATGCAGGACAGCAGATGTGGCCTTGTGCCCTGGACTGACAGGAGCTGTTTCCATGATTGGCACAAGTAAACTAATGGTAGGTGAAATACAGAAAAGCTGCTTAAAATAACCAAAGCACAAAGAAAATGTGACTATTCTGACTCACATTTTAGTCATGAATGGGCCGAGTGCAGAACAGTTTCCCTTCATTACGCACTCGTCTCACAGCTTTACCAACCACCACAAATCAGTGTCCCAGTTTTTTTTTTTTGAAAGTCTGATCGCCCTAAATTAGTGGGATATGTAGATAATGTGGTTATGTGACAAAAAGGAGCAAAAACAAAGCTAGAAATCAGCTGAGAAGTTTTGATAATGACATTCTATGTGGTTATGCAGCTAACTGGAGGCTCTGCTTTGTCTGAAGCTCTTTTATTCAAATTAGAGTTTAATCTAAGCTTTGGAAGAACTGACTTGAACTACAACATGTGATCCAAACTCCTAAACAGGATTATGAATTATTGATCACTCTTGAAGCTTTTTTGACCATGTTTGCATTGTGTCACTATGGTAACTACCGAGCAAACCAACATAGCCAGGTATGCAATGCACCCCAAGCATGGAGTCACTACACTGCAAAAAACACTACAAACACTTAAATCTATCAAAAAATGACTTAAAAGCAGCAAAATTATCTGTTCATGCAGCAAGATCATTTTCCTTGACAGGTTATCTTAAAATAAACTACCTCTAGATTAGAATTAAGCCGTTTCTGGTCTAGAAAGTAGAGAATAAATCTGAAAACATGATGAATAAACTGATATAAGTTTTTAAATCCTGGCCAGATCAGAGAAATTTGCAGTGTTTGAACTATCAATAGAACAAGATGCTAATAAAAGCTGCATGTGTGTGATTCACGGATTAGATTTGAATTTTAAAAAGTATAATAATAAAAATATTTCATTCTCTGAAACCTCTGAGACTAGAATATGAATGACACAGTGCACATTGAGTGTCGACGAGCTCCAGTCATTTTGAATTGTCAGTGTTGCAGCTTCAGTTAATGTTTCTTCAATGCTCTTAGACTCGGGGCTTTACATCATGAAATCGAAAACATATTCAGTGCTGTTTTGAATCACTGCACAGGAACAGACTGACCTGTCATAACTCAAGACACTATAGTATTTTTACAGTATGAATGTACTTGTGGTACTTACAGTCCTGCAATAGTCCGTTTTTAGCTCCACATTTAGACACCGGTTCAGACCTTACTAATGGAGCTTGGGATGAAATGTTACTGTTGAAATTTGCCATGTTTGTTACAGTAGTGCAAAATGTCCATAGAAATACATAAGACAAAACAATATTAAAAAAGACATATTGTGCTTGTGTCTGTTAAATAGTTAGAATCTCTGATAATCATGGATCATTATGTTTTTATGTATATTTAAAATCACTATATTAAAATAAAATTGGAGAACCTGATAATTTGCCTTGACAAAGAGACTGAATTAAAAGTCCATTTTAAGTGATGTATTTTATTACACTAAAAAGGCAAGATTCTGCACTTCAGGTATGAACTGTGAGTGGGCACAGTTCATTTTTAATCTATTTCTCTTTTGTAAAACTGTAATAAAACTACATTTCAGTCGTTGCGCTGCTCTGCTGTTGCTGAAATATCGATAATCGCCATAGCAACAGTTGTGGGGGAGGGGCATAGAGCGATTTTATGTAGAAGAATGTCTGAAGAACAATGGTTATATACAACCTTTTATATGTAACTGTGATATACTGTATTTATATTACGATATTCGTTTTTTTACTTACTAGAAATACATTTATAATTAATGTCTTATTATTACTAATCTCCTCCTATTTTTTTTTATTGCTGCTACTGTGCTACTGTGTCCAAGAAATTTCCCTTGTGGATCAATACAGTCTAAGTCTAAATACAAATTCATTTGTATATTATTCGATTAAATCAGATTATTTGAAGATTGTCTTAGCAGGAGATTAAATGCTAATCCTGAAATGTGCCAATCACAACATCAGAAAACAGAAAAAAATCCCACAATCCCATGAAAGATAAAGTACAAGGAAACAATCTAGGTGAATCGTTTTGGTACAGCATGTTCTGTTTAGTCCACATTATTGTCCATTATTAAGCTATTCACTATATTCTGGTGTTTTAACAATTTAACAACACTTCATTATTGGCTTATTTTTCATCCTTTTTGAGTGTGGCAGTGATGGGTTTGATTTGCATGATCCAGCGCACTTTAAAATAGACTGAAAGAGATTTGCGGTGCTGCGTTCATTCACGAGGGACACACTCTCCGACCGCAGCCAATACCGAATTTGGCACCGATATCGCCCAATGTCTCCTTATATTCTGTTTCTGACATTGTCTTTTGCTGCTCGAGATGTAGAGTAGCTGAGGAGATGTGTCTTTCATGTCCCAACTTACTGTCAGAAGAATAGTTCCACTGGCCCTAACGTCTCTATGAAGCGCTGCTGTTTCCCTGTACGCATGAAACCCACATATAAATATAGTCATAACAGGCTCATAAGCGGGAAACTCGGGCCTATGTCAACATCTTTGATCTCCGGTCCAAAACTTTGCAGTAACACGGCGCTGTGGAAGGCCTGCGCTGAAATCCTGCAAAGCCAGCGTGTCAAAGCAAGTATCTCCAATGTGTCAGGATCTCATCAACACTGCAGACTGTTTATCTAGATGTTGGCAAGTGTGTCCATACATAACACAAACCACCATTCAGAGGAGCTTGGGTTTGTTCCCAAGTCACTGAGTCCAAAATCCACCCTAACACAAATACAAAAGGAGTTCTATGCACAGATATGAGCTGCAGACAAGGCTGTTTATGTTTAAAAACAGCAAAATTGACTTTTAGGGGCTTTTTACCGTATTAAAACTTTGCACCCTCATCACATATACTGTTTGTCAGAAGAGTTTTTTATATGTCATCCATGCTTTTTGAGATAATCTAGCGATCTCTATCTCCAGCCCTATTCAAACCCTCCTTACGGTTGTCAGTGAGGTCCTACCCAAAGCTCAGCCTACGCGCGCCAATCCAATTTTCTGTAAATATACAAAAGCATGACACAAAACGATACCACAGAGCAGATTCTGTTGTGATAGCGGAATGTGACTTAGCGCGAATGTGAAACTTGTTTGCAGCGCTCCAAAGTTATTCCTCAATAGGCTCTGTTCACGTCATAAACCAGGAAGGACTCGGTTATCGGAAGTAAGCCTGACAAAATGGAGGAAAAATGAGAAAATGGCCCAGTTTTCTTTATCTAAATGTCAATGTAGCGTTTTGTTATATTCGACGAATCAAAAATGACGTCCATACATGTCAGAGATGGTAGGTGAGCCCATTATCGGGAACTACAGCAGAAGTTGTAATCCTGGTTTGTGACGTAAGCGTGAATAGAGTTTCTTACCAAATGCATTCAGAGCATCCTAATTATCCACCACAATGACTTTATAAGAACTTTTCACAGCTTTCAGAGACTGGTGCAGAGTTTTGCCGTCACAGTAAGCTAATAACTATCATGCTAACTGCACACATACACTATATTACCAAAAGTATTCGCTCACCTGCCTTTACTCATACTATGAACTGAAGTGCCATCCCATTCCTAACCCATAGAGTTCAGTATGATGTCGGTCCACCTTTTGCAGCTACTACAGCTTCAACTTTTCTGGGAAGACTGTCCACAAGGTTGAGGAGAGTGTTTATAGGAATTTTTGACCATTCTTTTATATTTATACACCTGTGGCCAGGCCAAGTGATTAGGACACCTGATTCTGATCATTTGAATGGGTGAGCGAATACTTTGGGTAATATAGTGTAGCTTTATAATTACGTGCAGAAAGTACACAGCAGACTTATTTTGACCCCAAGAGCTGCTTATACAATATATCTGTACTGGGCAAGACACATTTTGCTCAGATACATGCAGAAAATATCTGGGACAAAAGTTCAAATGAATGTCTATAAAATGACTTTTGAAATGTTGTGAATTTTATACTTGCTACGGACTGATCCTTATTTTTCCATGGTGGATTTGTTGAAAAATAAGTGGGGTGTAGCTTTTTTAAGTTTGCAAGCCCAGTACGGTGTGTTTTGAGGTGCAATGACTAATATGGCCCAAACCTTGTCAATTGTGCCTGTTATTTTCCCTGTTTTCTTAAGTCCCTCTCGGTGAGCTGTGTGTTGTGTGAGGGTTGTGTGTGTTGTGTGAGCGTTGGCAGAAGCAGACGGCGACCTTGGTTAGCGTCTCAGAGAAGCGTGTCTACAAAGGCAGCGCATGTCATCACCTCCTCCACTCACTCAAGTATGCAGTATGTCCTCCCATGGCCCTGCGTTACCCAGCGGCCCCACCTCACCGCCCGGAGGTGAGGGGAGGCATCTCGGTGTGGGGGTCTGGCACCAGGAATGTGTCACTAGATGAAAAGTTGGCTCAATGTGGAAGTGAACTTAGTCTAAATTCAATTGGATTAGCAGCCTGCACATTCCTCTGTGCAGTGGTTTTCTTGTTGTGCTTTGTACAGTCTGGTCCTTGAATTAAAATGTGCAGGTGGTGCATTCGAGAACATTAAACCTCTTTTAGATACTTGGAAAAGGCTTGATACTGCATGCACTTTAGGTGCACAGTGATACAGAATATGTTTTTTAACAATATCTAGAAAACAGATTAGACAAAATAACTGCATTACCTTTATTACTACCAGGTGGTTTTATGCTGTGTTCAGGCGATGGCTTCAGGGACATACGGTTATTCTATTATTCTATGGAAGACGAGGATCTAGGCTGTCCAACACTTCCATGTTGTGTCTTTAGTGTTCACTCAGTTTCAGCAATAACCTGTCTCAGGCGTCTGTCCTCGTGTTTTGTGGTCTGCTTTTATTTCACAAGGACATTGCATTAACAAAAAAAATAAAAAATTCATTGGAAAGATGCTGGTGCCAGGTGGTGAGGCATGAATGCTAATTTACACCTGTAATCCCCGAGCGGTCCCTGTCCTTCAGATGCAGAGGTGTCCAACTAGAAGTGTTGGTCGTGATTTTTATGGTTGGAGCGCAGCATTAGACCCATGCAGGTACAAATGGGTTTAATTTGAATCTTCTTTGCAAAGACCAAAGAGATTTTTAGGAAGTCCCCTCCTTCCCTCACCCCTGCAGCTGACAAACTGCTGAAATGGTGCCTCAATACAAAACCCTGGGCATTGTCACTGATAATAAACTGACCTTTGGGGCCCAGGTGGACGCTCACCTGCTCGTGTGTGTGGAATTCTAATGTTGGCGGCACCGTTATGAGAGTGTTTTATTCATGTTCTATCCAGTCTGTGTTGACCTTTTTTGTTGGTTTGGTGATCTTTCATTTAAAAAAGGAAGCACTGGCAGCATTGTTCTCTCATTTGGAGGGGGGTCGCTTTTACTGATCTCCATGAAATTACAGACCACAGATCCTTAAAAATTACAAAAAGTAGAGTAGATTTTAATTAAATCTAGCTGGACAACCAAGAGATTACACAAGTCCACAGTATGTTTATGGCTCAGTGACATGACGTCTGTCTATTTGCAATTTCTTCAGTAAAAAAGGTTCAAATTTCAGAAATCATTAGTTATTCTGCATGTTTTTGTACTTAAAGTGTTAAAATGTCATGTGGTGCAACCATCTGCCCTTAACTACTGATTTTTAAACTTCTTTAAAATGACTCTAAATCTCATCACATTTATTTTCTTTCTTTTTTGTCATCCCACATGAAATTTCAGCTTTATCAAATTGATATTTCCCCCATCATCTTCAAACAAATATTGTTGTGTTCTTTTTTCAAATATCATGTTTTGAAATATCAGTATCATGTTCATATGACTCAGACCTTAGATTAACATCCCAACCATGTTTTAGAAAATAACACAATTTTAAGGTTATTCTCAGTCGCACCACATGACATTTTTAAGGTCGTAGCCAATCACGTGCATAAATCAAACACTAAAACACACTTAATATAAATATCAAACATAGATTTATGCACCTGGAATTCGAAATATTTGAAAAAAGTTCAGTTGAAACAAAATTTTTAAATTTGCCTTTTGAAAATCCTTATACGTCATTGACATTAGAGCATTTCAGTATAGAATGTAACCCAGAGAAAGATTCACTCTTAAACACGAGCTGGGAATCAAACCCTTGACCTCCTGGTTATTCTTTCATACACACTGTACTTTACATGTGTAGATTGTGTTGGTGTTAGCTATGCCTAAATCTGACATAATGTACTTTCTTGTACTTTCAATGTACGTCCTACACTTGTGTTTTTGTTCTTGTGAAAACTCTGGGTATATCTTATTCTGATGCTAATGCAACACAAATATTACTTCTGCAGCTCTGACACTTTGCACCTCAGCTAAATTTAGATCCAGGCTTTAAGAGGAACTGAGCTGTGAAAATGTTCCTATAGTTTATTACACTAATGGGTTTCCTAGACAGAGTAATTAGATCTAAACTGCAATCATTAATATACTAAATGAGCTAAAGTGGCTGTAATAAAACTGATATATATATATATTACCGCATCTTAATTCTGCGTTTGTCACAGTATTAGTTCAGTATTAACAATAAAACTTTAACCAGAGGCATTAAAAAGAATAAACTTGACAGATGGAAGTCAGGTTTAAGACAGGATTTTAGGTGACAGAATATTTAGAAGTTTTTTTTTTTTTTCAATGAGTCAATGACGTATAAGGACTTTCAAAAGGCACATTTAAAAATTTTGTTTCTATTGAATATTTCTCAATTATTTCCAATGTCAGGTGCATGTAATTTATAGTAAGAATTGTATTGTTTTTTTAATGTACATGAATTGGCTACAACCTTAAAAATTGTCATGTGGTGTGACCGAGAATAACCTTAAAGTTGTTTTATTTCGTAAAACGTGGTTGGGATGTTAATCTAAATTCTGAGTCATATGAACATGATGTTGAGATTTGAAAAAACAGACACACTTGAACAATATTTGTTTGGGGGAAATATCTATTCAAGAAATATGAAATTTAATGTTGGACTACAAAATACTTCAGAACAACCCCTAAATTTAATCACGTTTACAGACGGTCGCATCACATGACATTTTAAGACTTTTAAGCACAAAAAACATGCAGAATAACTAATGATTTCTGAAAAAAAAGATTTGGTTCCATGGAGGTCAGAGGTACTACAGGTATGTGGAGAATTATTATGAAATCTTAACCTTTTTAACTGAAGAAATTGCAATTGGACACACGTCATGTCATTGACCCAAATGTGAAACACTGCTAACATGTAGCACTAGCCTCAGTAACTCTCAACTCTCAGTCAGAGCCACAACTCATCCTGAGAACCATCACAAAGTTCCCGTAGTGCCGCCGTACGATTTAAATTCCTCCCATCTTGTACAGTGACGTCCATAAATCTGAAAAGCAACCATCCTGTTTAGGGACAAGACACTGATGGTTGTGGAGACTGAACGGCCTGACGGTTCTGCTCCTGTGGGGAAAGATCTAAATCAGGGGTGTCTAAGACAAATGGACAAGGGCCCAAATGAAAAAATTAGCTACATGCCGAGGGGCGAACTGATTGAATGTTCATTGAAAAA
>JACN01151960.1:0-14186 GCA_000787155.1 Scartelaos histophorus
TTTGGTCCTAATGAAGACTTGGTTTGGTCCTGTTCTTGGTTTAGCTCTGGTCTAATCCAGACTTACTGTATTTCCAGGTTAAGGCCCAGTTTAGTACAATTTTTTGATGGAGTATATTGGATAGTGTGAACTAGAAAACTTACTTGTACCATACTTTGGAGATCAGTGATTTATAACAAGCCTGCATCAAAGATTAAAAGAGCATGACAATATGAGACAGAAAATGAACATAATCATTCCATATACGATACCTATATATTCACAAGACAAGTTTATACAGCTCATGGTTTAAATCAGTATTCAAATGGCACAAAGGCGTACATCAGGCTTTTCATCTGCTCACAAAGACCAATCACTTGGGACATACTTCGTTCCTTATTCATCAAACACTTTACAACCAAACCATCACAGGATTAACTATGCAGTGAACCAGTGGCGTCTTCAAAGGCAGCAAAGGTTTTTCACTTTCTGAGGGCCACGTCCGCCGTTACAGATAACAAAAGGAGAAATAATGGACCTAAATGTTCACTGCTCGCTGCATTGACAATGGGTGGACAGCTTGATCGCACACTTTAATGTGGCGGGGGACAACAAAGTAAATTTCCTAGCGCAAGTAAAAGTCCATAAGAAGCAAATATAAATGTTGCACTTTGTAACTGGGTGGTGAGTCCTCCTGGAAATGATCTGACTAAACTATCTCCATCAAGAGACAAGCAGATGTAGATCAGATCTGAAGAGAGGCGACCCCACTGAAGGTTTTTAAATAATAAAAATAAATTAACTAAATGGAAGACCCATCCATCCATTTTCTCCCGCTTAATCCCACTGGGCCATGGGGACAGCACGCTGCCCATTACTCTGTGCACCAGAATGGAAATGGAAGGCATATAAGTTTAATGCTATACTATGGAGCATTCAGGCAAAGCAATTAATCTCCATGGAGACAAGCCTGTGCAGATCCACCACCTGAAAATGCTGATCTATTGCTGGTACCTAGAGTCTCTAAAAGTACATTAGGAGGTAGAGCATTTAGGTACCAAGCACCTTGTTATGGAACCAGCTCCTGCTCATGTCAAAGAGGCAGACACAGTCTCTACATTTAAGATTAGGCTCAAAACGTTCCTCTTTGAAGTAGCTTATGGTCAGGTCAGCTAGGAACAGAAACTAAACCCATAGGCTTAGTTAAGCTGCTCTAGGAGATAAATTACTGGGGAAAGTATGGCAACTTGAGCTCTGTCCTCTGGTCTCTCCTGCTTATTCTCTTCTTATTCTTTACCCATTCTCCTCTACTTATTCTCCTCCTACTGTTAAGAATATTCAATTACATCAACAATTAGTTCATTCATAGTCTGTTCTTGGCTATTCACATGTTGTCCCTTGTCCCACTCCCCTTTTGGGGAGTGTAACTGTTTCAGATGCTGCTGTTTGGACTGCGCTGCCCCCTAGTGTCGAGGACCTGGACCCCTCCCTCCTTCATGTCCTGGATGAATCTGTCCTCGTCCTGACCTGGACCCCTCCCTCCTTCATGTCCTGGATTAATCTGTCCTCGTTCTGTTAGATCAGTAGTTTCCTTCTGCCAATAGCTTTGGCCTACAGATTTACAACCTTATTGGCAGTGGACTCGTCCTGGCCATCTATGCCTGTCCGTCCATGGGAGTGAACCTCTCCTTCACTGTGGTTCTCCTCGAGGTTTCGAGTTTTTCCTTGCCGATAAAGGAGGGCCTAAGGACAGGACATGCTGGGACAATTATTCATCTGCCTGCTTGTTGTTGGACATTCTGTAGTTTTGAATTATTAATTATTATTATTATTATTTTTCTTATTCTGCTTCATTCTCTGACATCTCTGTTTGCTAATTTAACAATTTTGTGAAGCCCACCGAGATAACTGTTGTTGTGATTTTGGGCTATACAAAAATAAATTTAATTAAAAAGTTAAACTCCTTTAAACTCAGGTTAATAAGGATACTCTCTTCTATTTGCGACAAAACTTAAATTAAATATTGTAGAAATTGAACAGTCACATTTTTATATAGCATTTTTCACACCATCAGCCTGTGGATGAGTGGATCTGACCGCTCAGCCATTAATGTTAAGTGGAGAGCAGGATTTAAACCACAAACCTAGAGATCAGTGGACAAACACTAGCAACCCTGTCACCCTTTTACTCTGATACTTTACACCACTCCTGTAGCTACACAAATGAACTAGTGTCTCCGAAATGAGTCAGACAGAATATAAAGGTCATGAGTCTTTGTGTTATCTAAAGACCACAGCCATCCACAACAAGACAGGTCTGAGGAGCTATTCACGGCGTCTTTGTCCGACTGCGAGGCTGTGATCCAGGGGTGAAATTAATTATGGAGGACACATTTAGATGTTGTGTAACCTTTGGACAAGCAGAAGAAAGATCTGTGGGGTACAAAGAGACTAAACATGATTAACTCTCTTCAAAATAGAACTAGACCTTCAAGATGAGTCGGTCTGGTCAGTTATTCATTCAAGCGTATTTGTAAAGGGGTTTAAAAGTGCACTGCATAACTTTTCTGCCGTAGAGCCCCGACAGCTGCTAATCTGGAGATCTGCTATTGCCCTGAAGTAAGGCATTAAACCTATCTCCATGGAGACATGTCGCTAGCACCAGTTACAGGTCAGATCTGTGGAGAGACGACCTCACTCAAGCTTAAGAATGCATGTATTTCTAGGCATTTCAAACAATAAAACATCCATAATATAATAAATCCAAGTTTAATGTCATACTGTTGAGCATTCCAAGCAAAGTAATGACATCTGGAGACAAGCAGATGGCGCAAGTCAGTTAATCATTTTATTTAGATTAATTAGTTATATGGGACAACAGTGAGTGAGTTAGCTGAACATTAGGTATTTTTTTTATATTTAAAAGCAGCCTTAAACTCATGATTCACAATTTAATCTGTCTTTATATGAATCATTTTTCCTGGTACTTTTTTCTACATAAATAGAAGAAAATGCAGCAGCTCAGATTTTTCTATCAACTAAATTTCCAGTGAATAAGACAGTATGACGGGTGGTATGAACTTGAACAGCATTTATCACTTGGGAAAAAAAAAGGATTGAAAGGACTAAAAAATACCGACTCTAACTGTAAACTGAACTTTTTCTGGCTCATTCAGATTTACTAAGAGACAAGTTCTACCAGTGCAGAAGTTTCAGTGCTGTGGCCCCTTAAGACAAACCCAAACATGAAAATCGAATGAGCTTAGCCGCTATGCTACACTGCTGCTTTCTGATGAATATTGAGCCCAAATCTCGGTTGGCACGGAAACATAAGAACACTCATGAATAATTGATCAGAGAGTTTACAATTTGGAAACGAACACAGACAGACTTGTAAATGTGTAAGAGTACTAGTTAATTTGGGATCACTGCGGCGACCAGATGGCCACCATGATGAGCTGGCTTCACTTTTTAAAAGGTCTTTGACTGCATGGTGGGGCAAGACTGTTGTCAACTTGACTTATCTCCAAAAGGGAGGAGAAAATGAAGTGTTTTTATGAAATGTGTGTTCCATGTTCTTACAGGCACAGTTTTATAATCAAATTTAGATGGTCAGAGGAGGTCGTTTGGGTGGGCTGCTTGGACCAAGTGAGAGGAAGTCTCTGGGGTGAGGCAAAACAGGGTATTTGTTACCAATAATATTAATTTGCAAACAAATTTCTAACCAAATCCAATAATTTTGTGTTTCTTCTCAATTTTTTTTATTTACAGGCTAATACGTTGTGACTATATTATATTTAAGATAACAGGCTGATTCTTTATCTTATTTTGAATTACGCTACATTGAAAATTTAGAAAAAAAAGTGTGTATGTTTTTGACTTAAAAAGAGCACTATGTAAGTTTTCTAGTGCATGCTCTGCTACCTGCTGGTTTCCATGGGGAATGCTACTTCTTTGATACCTTGAGAAACATGCATTCCTACTGTGAGCTGGGCGGCCGCCTCACAGATCTGACCTATAACATGGCCTGGTGGAAGATTGGAAAATTCCAGGCAAGCTATGGCCAGGTGGTGGAATTTTTATTAAATGCATCTTTATTAAAATGCATTTGTATTGCCTATTAAAGTGTTTTTTATTTTGTTTTTCTAAACCTCACCTCAGTAATTACATGCTGTGTCTATTATTATGCTGCCCTGTCGCTTGTGCGTGGAGCTCTTAACTGTAGTTGAGCTCCAGTTGAGTTATTTGCGTCTTCCTCCAGACTTGTAATTATTTAGCTGATCTGAGGCTAATCTCACTGGCTCATTCCTATTTCAAAGAGCACCGTCTCCTCTTTGTGTCATCGCAGGAAACTGTGGATCGCCTATACGCAAAAACCCACTTCAAAGCTCCTTCACTACAGCTGCTGCGAGAGTGGCGATGCCCCAAACTCTTCTTTATAACTTGCACTGAATAAATCTCTTTTTACTCAATAAAAGACTTTAATCCTCAAGAAATTTTTGCACATTGCATTAAGGCACAACTTAGGTACTTTTCAGGAAAGGAAACACATTAAAAAGTAAAAAAGAGTGAATACTGTAGTACATTTGCACTCTAAAACTATTCTGCAATATGACACGTTAAACTGATTGATTCAAACTTTTACACATGTATCTTGTCGCCATGGAGATGATATTGCTTTGTCTGGAATGTTCCACAGTATAGCATATCTATTAAGACATGCATTTCATTAAAGTGTTTGTATTACTTAAAAAAACAAGGCTACATCTCCTTAGATCTGATCTGTAACTTGGCTTGATGGTGTCACCTAGCTTAAATGCCATATGGTGGAACATTCCAAGCAAAGCAATAACATCTGCATGGAGAACTGTGCATGTTGTTATCACAGGCTGGGTAAGATTGCAAACAGGTCTACAACTTTTAAATCATTATTTGATGAAGTACACGTCTCTTGGTACTTTAAAGAAGATTGTGGAGACATCAAATATTCGGGAGAGAGTTGGAGATGATGCCAGTGTGTGGTGGCACTGACTTAAGGCTGCGCCGGGAGCAACGGCAGATCTGAGAAGACGAGAGAGGAGAGAAGAAAAGTGCGAGGAGGACGGGGTAAAGAGAGAGTGAGAAAGAGAGAGGGGGAAAGAAAAGAGAGAGAGTGGAGTAAGGAGAGGGAGAGAGAGAGAAAGACAGAGGGTAAGGAGAGAGGGTAACAAGGGAGAGGAGAAAGAGGGAGTAAGGAGGTAGAGGAGCAGCAGAGAAACAGAGGAGAGGAGGAGGAAGAGGAGGAAGAGGAGGAGAGAGAGAGAGAGAGGGAGTGGGGGAACAGAATAGATGACAAGGAGACAGAAGGAGAAAGAAAGAGACGAGAGAGAGAAAGAAAGGAGAGTGATTGAGTGACTGACTGGGTGAGTGAATGAGAGAGAAAGATAGAGAGAGAGAGAGAGAAGGAGTGGGGGAGCAGAATAGATTACAAGGAGAAAGAAAGAGACAAGAGAGAGAAAGGAGAGTGATTGAGTGGGTGAGTGAGTGAGTGAGTGAGTGAGTGAGTGAGTGAGAGAGAGAGAGGGAATAGGGAGAATAAATGACAGGGAGACAGAAGGAGAAAGAAAGAGACAAGAGAGAAAGAAAGATCAATAAAGAAAGAATGAGAGTGATTGAGTGAATGAGTGAGTGAGTGTGTGAGAGAGAGAGAGAGAGAGAGAGAGAGAGAGAGAGAGAGTGGGGGAGCAGAATAGATTACAAGGAGAAAGAAGGAGAAATATATAGATGAGAGCGATCGAGTGATTGAGTGGGTGAGTGAATGAGAAAAAAGAGAGAGAGAAAGAAAGAAAGAATACAGAGAATAGATGACAAGGAGACAAGGAAAAAGAAAGAAACAAAATAAAGAGAAAGAACAGACAGAGAGAGAGAGACAGAGAGGGAGAGAGAGAGACAGAGAGAGAGATAGAGAGAGACAGAGAGAGAAAGAAGAGAGAGAGACAGAGAGAGAGATAGAGAGAGAGATAGAGAGAGATAGAGAGAGAGACAGAGAGAGAGATAGTGAAAGAGAGAGAGAGAGAGATAGAGAGAGACAGAGAGAGAGAGAGAGAGAGAGAGAGAGAGAGAGAGAGAGACATAGATAGAGAGAGACAGAGACATAGATAGAGAGAAACAGAGACAGAGAGACATAGAGAGAGACAGAGAGAGAGAGAGAGAGACAGAGAGAGAGAGAGAGAGAGACATAGATAGAGAGAGACAGAGACATAGATAGAGAGAAACAGAGACAGAGAGACATAGAGAGAGACAGAGAGAGAGAGAGAGAGACAGAGAGAGAGAGAGAGAGAGACATAGATAGAGAGAGACAGAGACATAGATAGAGAGAAACAGAGACAGAGAGACATAGAGAGAGACAGAGAGAGAGAGAGAGAGACAGAGAGAGAGAGAGAGAGAGACATAGATAGAGAGAGACAGAGACATAGATAGAGAGAAACAGAGACAGAGAGACATAGAGAGAGACAGAGAGACAGAGAGAGAGAGAGAGAGAGAGAGACATAGAGACATAGAGAGGGATAGGAGAGAGAGAGAGACAGAGATAGAAGGAGACAGAGGGAGATGTGGGATAAATGAGAGGAGGAGCCCGTGGAGGACGTGGGAGCTGCAGGGGAAGTCATGCATCACACTGACACATGTATAATGCAGTGTTTACATTCTAAAGCGTCCTGTTGTTCACTACATTAATCCACATTTTGTCTGAGCTTCTGACGTGTTCTTTAACAGACGCCTCTCCCACAGAGCAGAGATGAAAAGGTAACATGTTAACATTTGTGACGCCACAGGCATCGGGAAAAATAACAAAAAATATATATAATAGTAGTCTTTGATGACAGAAATGGGTGTGCAAACATGTTGGACGACCCAAAGAGACAGATGAATGCAAATATTAAGCTTCACACACACATTTTAGTCATTTTATTTGGCCTCTATGAAATAATAAAGTCATCCCCTGTTTCTGAGAGTTCAAACTGGCTGATTGGTCAGCTAAACGTGCACTGTGTAACTTTTCAGCCGGAGAAGCGTTCGGCTGCTCAGTAAAGATGCTATCGCCGTGTCTAGAATGCTAAATTTTTTATTGTTTTACTATAGATTCATTCCAGACAAAACAATAACAAATCATGGAGACAAACAGATGGTGTACCTTCCTCCACTAAAGTTATATTGGACTTTGCAGCTGATGTTATCAACATTCCCCGTAGGCTCTGCTCTGCTTGAAGCTTTGTTTGACTTTAATCTTCAGTTTAACATGATCTGACCATAAAGAACAGACTGAACAGGTGAGCTGATTTGTGCTGGTAAAAAATCCCTCACCTCAAATTACAGGTACAAGCTATTTAGTGCTGCCAACTGTCTTTCAATCTCACCTTTTGTTGAAAATCAAAGAGCTAAACAAGAACACTGTATCGATCAAAGGTTCCTGAAAATGTGTTATTTAAATACATTTTGTCGTTTTTTTTCTTTGGTTTTCAGACAATTTTGAGACTTTTTTTTTGACTGTCTTTGCTAATTGTGTAACCATAGTAACTCCTAAACTTTCCTCCATTAGAGATACACGTAGGGCACCTCACCATGATGTCACTGCCACGTATCAAAAGAAAAACTCTGAATTACAATATAGCAAAATATCATATCAAACGGACATATCATATCATTGCAGGAGTCGTTTTAAAATTCCACTCACATCCTCGTACCTCTCCGAGCGTTTGGGAGCACTCACCACTTTGAAGTCTTCTGGTCTGCACTCGGTCCCGTGGAAATGACAGCCGAGCAGCATGTCACTGATGTCGTGGCCCGTGCGGTCGTAGAACTCCCTCATGTTAAAGGGCCGGGGCTTAAAGTTATGGAAGTCTGCTTTGGTTTTCAGACTCTCCAGCACGCTCTCCTCCACCAGGTGAACGTCACGGATCTCATACCTGTGGGAAATCAATTTGTGACCTTGTGTTAGTGCTGCACAATACATCATAACCGGAAAATCTCAGTTTGCTGATGCAATTATCAAATCATTAACACTCTTTTTATAGGAAAATCTGCAGTACCTGTTGTTTAAACTTTTATTATATCTCAGTCTTCGCTCAAATGTTAATTGGAGCATCGGATCACATTGTCCCTCATGACGATACACGATATATACTCACGATATTAACAAATCATGGTGATACTTGCCGTAATCGATATATTACACATGATACTTTAGAACCAAATACCTTTTAGCAACAATATTTCTTTATCTGTGCAAAGTTAATCTTTTTCAGTAATTAAAACTGTGAATGTAAAGTGCTCCTTCCACTAAATAAGCAACAAAATTGTAGTAAAGTCACAAAAAATATGCAGAAAGACACCACCAATACCCATGATACTGTATTGCCAAATTTAGTATGACTGCACACCCCTAGTTTCAAATGTCTGCAGAAACATAATATTTCTTTTAAAATACTGCAAATGTACTTGTTATGTTAATACATAACAGAAACAGTTGTGCAGTCTACCTTGTCATAAACAATCTTGCAGTTGTTCCGTGGGAGTAGTGCAGTAGTGACAGAAGCTCACAGAAAGTACTTGTACGTATATTTTTTGGGAGAACATTTTGTGTTTGATTCAAGATTGTCCGTTCTGCTTTTTGAATCTTTGTGTTGCTAAATGTTGTGTAACTTTCCAGGATGACAGAGGGACTTCACTGCGCCTGTCCGAGCTCTCAGTAAGATTTTGACAGCCTCCTTATATCAGTGAATGCAACTATCTGTGTACTGTTAAAACACTCACCCACACACGCACACAGCTAAATATTTTCAAAGCTTTTATCCAATCCTATATTAATATTCAAAAATAACTACACTGCACATTTTCTATCATAGTACATTTCTAATTCAAATCCTTTTTCACCCTTCTTGCACTTCTACTTCTTTTCCCCCACATAAGTCCACACACTGGACAAGAATAATCAGCAATAGCATCTTTCCCTTTTATTTAACACAGCCCAAGAATCTGAGGCTTACATTAGAGCAGAGCAGAGTGGGAGTAAATGCAGAGATTCAGACCTGACTGTGATCTCCAACTGTGCTCTTATTAAATCTTCCCCTTTAAATGGAAAGCATCTTCCTTGGGTAAAATGAAACACCTCTTTACAGATTTTGTATACGAATGTGGCCTTTCTGTTTGAATACCATCTTTTAGCATGAAAACAATGATTTAGTGGGGCGATAGTGGCAAAAAAGTCGTTATGTCCTTAGGCAAGGCACTTCACCCACATTGCCTAGTATGGAAGTGGTGTGAATGATGGTGGTGGTCGGAGGGGCCGATGGCGCAGATTGGCAGCCTCGCTTCCGTCAGTCTGCCCCAGGGCAGCTGTGGCTACTATAGTAGCTTATCACCACTGCGTGTGGAGTGAAAGAATAATGACCTGTAAAGCGCTTTGGGTGTCTTGAAAAGCGCTATATAAATGCAAGGAATTATTATTATTTATTATGCATGAAAATAAAAAAAACTGACAAGGAGACAGTGCATTTCCTCTCTTAAAGGGCTCATATTACACCGTTTTCTGATTTATAATGTTGTTTCCTCATCAAAAACATAGATGGAGTTAAGGGCTCATTACACCGTTTTCTGATTTATAATGTTGTTTCCTCATCAAAAACATAGATGGAGTTTAAGCTGAGTTCTTCTCTAATGGAAAACGCTTTGTTCCACCTTGTGATGTCATGTGGTCATACAGGAAGTGCACCACTGTGTTTTTAAACTCCACCCACCTTCACTAGAATCATTTGAATGATTTGACAAGCAGTTTTGTGTAATACGGGACCTTTAAGAAATTAATACCATTTAAGCTTGCATAATGAATTTGGTAAACAGTACATTACTTTTGTTTGATGAATACCAAATACTAATTATTTTATTATTTTCCCAGTAGTGTTCATGGAGATGTTATTGCTTGATTGATCATATACCAGACTCTTTACGTAAAGGAAACCGTATTCAAAAACTTAAACAATGTGAAACTTTCTGGATTTATAAATTACAGGCAACTAAATATCCTGGGCTCAATGAAGATATGGACTTCTCTGTGTTTTTATAACTGATTGTCTATTACAGACTTTTATAACTGAGTTGTATGTATTTTTCCTGTATTTTTGTGTACATTTGAGTTTTTATAGATTGTATACATCCTTTACATGGTTCTAACACTGCCCTCTGGTGGAGTGTCTCAGGTAGTGTCCACAGGTGAGTCTCCACACCTTCTCCTCCAGGTGGAGCCGCCCTGTTGGTGGTTTCTTGTATTTAACTCACACGGTTCACTTAGAAATCTGTTTGTCCCCTGAGGAAATCCATAGGCTGAAACGCATCGGGACTTTTAAAATTGTCCATTTTGACATGCCGTAAATTAATAAAGGCATTTTATTTCAACCGGTGAGTGTCTTGGATTTTTTGCATCTTTATGTTATTGCTTTACTTGGAATGTTTCACAGTTTGGCATTAAACAAATCAATCTTGCACTTATTCCTCGCAAGAAACACTTTAAAAACACAAATGCATTCTTTCTCCACAGACCTGATCTGTTACTTGGCCCTGGCAGTCACCTCCGAGTCTCCATGGAAATAGATAGGCTTCCACCAGAAAAGTTACACACTCCACCTTTAAGTTTAATGGTGCTAAAATCTAGGGTCAAAATGAAGAACTCAGAGGTTGTTTTTTTTAAGTAGGAGCCAAACCAAACTCTGACTGGATCGATGCTCCTGCTGGGTGATATATGAACCCCTTTACACAAGTTGGCCCAGCTCTTTTCCTAATGACAGCTCTATCTGTCAGACTTTTACAACATATTACTTCAACTGACCTCCTCTAAATCAATACCAAACTGCATCTGGTTCTTTGCTAATAAGAATTTGTTGAGACATTATTTGGTCTGACTCACTTAGAGAGGTGGAAAGAGGGCCAACAGTTTGCACTCCAATAAAAGAACGGTGTTACATAAGCAAAGTTATTTCTCTCCATTTGTCCTGTGCTTCGGTGGGGAGACCTGTCAGGAGCACAGGGAGACTGTAGTGGCAGCAGGAAACTCCAGAAAATATGCCCGGTAAATTCAGAATGAAATCTCTCTGTATTTTACGCACAGGGAGATCAGTCCGGTCCCACTCCCCCTGCTGTGTCCTGAGCCAAAAGACAGATATGATTTGAGTTTCATCCACTAAGTTTTTCTCTGTGACACATGTAAATTGAAGAAGCTCAGAAGCCATCTGTCATTTACATATAAATTGATGCTTTGCTTATTGAAATCTGTGAGGGTTTTTACATTGGCAGCCATATTTGCTTTGATACGGACAGGCCATGAATGTCCCTGATTGACTAATCCACACACTTTTTTGTGGAGATTGACCAATGACCAGACTTACATCTTACAAGTATTGAAGAAGTGTGTCATTTTGATCCTAACAATCAGAAAATAAGATACTGACAATTGTATCTAGCTTAAGAATTCAAGATTAGCCTATGTTTTGGTTGATACAGGTTTCCCCCATCAAGAAATTTTCCAGCTAAGAGAGTTCAGACCAAACCTCGCTCAATATCTGGAGATGCGTCAAATGCAATGAATGAATTTCCCTCAAAATGGATTAATAAAGCATTCCTTAACCTTTTCATGACACAAACGCCTCCAAATTACTTGTTATGTTAAAGGTGCAATAGTACTTTTTTCTGACAGAGGGTCTACCACCTGCTAGTCTCCATGGAGATGGATAAATATAATGCCATATCTGTGCAACATTCCACCCATAGATAAGTGGAAAATATATAAATGTACTTTCTCAACTCAGATGTAAAAAAAAAATGGAAGAAAGATAATAACTTTGCATACCAGAACCTTATTTTATCATTATTATATCATTATTTAAATATTTGTTTGTGCATTATTAAGTCTAATTAAGGTTCAGTTACTATAAAATGGTACCAATAATGAACTCAAATCTTCCTGAAAGTCATCTTCATTTCAATTGTTTGGATAAGTAGGACTGAAGGGAGAAATTGTGTCCCTGTTTTGCCTTCAGTGGACAAACCCGCCAGAGAGCCACTTATGTGATCAGGTCCTGATAGCGCTGCAGGCTCAGAGCAGGCTGCACCTAGCTAACCACCAACGCCAAAAGACATTTCTCAGCCCAGCGGTCCCCGACATGAGGAAGAGTGACTCTCTCTTAAATGGTTTTCATGCCAACAGCGATTTCTCTTTTGGCTCGAGGTGAAGGAGGGACTGGGCTGGAGCTACACTGTCTCTGTCCTGCCAATGAAGGCTGGTTAATGAGCCCAAAATCTGCTTTAGAGTAAGAGATGAGCAACCCCCCTCTGCGCTGGGACAGGAATTGATCATGGAAATAAATATTGGCAGAATTATTTGGCTCATAATTTAAACCATGCATAATCGATTACTTCCATCAAAGTCAAATATTGTATTCTGTCAACTGGACAAAAGTGAATACGTCATGTCATTTTTCTGAAGAAGTCTTCAGTATCTGTTATTAAAGTAGCCAATAACAGATACTGTAAACAACTAGAGGTGTTAGGTCAGTCTAGTTTCTCCTCCCTTCACACTGACATTGAAATGTGTCATATTGCTGAAGAAAATATATAATAAACAATATCATTAGAAACCAGTATGTCTCCCACAGAAGGAGACGGCCTGGTTTTATAGGCTCCAGCACAGATGATTCTGAACAGAGAGTAACTACTAGTATTTTTCATCACATTTTTTTATTTGAATAGAGTAACACAGCTACAACACAGTTTGGAAATCTGAAACTGGCCTCATTGACAAAAACAAGACCATTCATCTCTTGGACCAAGCAAGAGCTGTTCCACTGAAACCCACTGCATCACATAATGTAAGGACAACACTGCAATTTAACTGTACAGAAAACAAATGTTACCTTTCTTTGACAGCCGGGTATATGGTGCCATTTTGAGGATAGTTTACCATAAAAAAGATATAATATTTTGTCTGGAATGGTGTATCGTGATGCAACAATCCTAACTTTGCATCATTCTGAAACACATGGATAGTTGTGAGAATGTTAAACTTACAGATCCTCCATATGCCTCCATAAAGTCTGAAGTGCTGCTATTATCTTCTGAGTCAGGCAGTGGTAGAAAACACTTTTGAAATCCCCAAACTTCACAAATTCATCTACATTTAATGCTTAACAAACATTGCTTCACCAAATAACAAACCATGGCGTCTGATGTAAGGTTAACTCCACTTCTCCCACTGAAATAACAATTTAAATAGTGAAATTATGGTGAGCAAAACAACGCGAGACTGCACATGTGATTAAGAGGGTGACCCCATTTAACAGCAGATCTTCGGGGCCTGTTCAGCTGTGCACTGGGGAAATGGGTTAATAGTCCGTACCTCTGGTTGAGCAGCGCCAGCAGTTCGCCCGCGTGGTACAGATCGTTGCGGGTCACGCGGCTGAAGCGGAACGCGTTCAGGTTGCAGAAAGTCACGGCGGGAAACGTCATGGTCGGTGTCGTGATTTCGTCCAGTTTGGTCACATGGGGGTACTCCAGGTAGAAGTGAATCCTGTCCACGCACACGTACAGCAAGAACGTGAAAGAGCCGAGGAAAAACAGCAGCCACAAGCAGCGTTTGACACAGAAGCGCTCGTACGTGAAGATGTGAGAGAGCCCGTGTAAAGTGGAGCTCTGAGCGAAAACTTCCAACGACGGAGGTTGGTTCGAGTCCATCTCCTCTGGTTCTACTTTGAGATCCATTTTTTGTCTTGGCTTATCGGCTCGGTTGCCACTACGGTCAGTACGCGGTAGCAGTTGGCGTTAGTGCGCGCGTGAAGTGCATCGTTCACCTGTGGCGCGCTCTCCCGTTCTCCACGCGACCAGGTGCGGATGTGCAGATAACCACAGGCAACTTCTGGCGGCCATCCTCACACGCACCGCCGACTCATCCCGAGCGCAGCCCCGTGAACTCACACACGAGAAGAAGAGAGCATTTTAGCGAACACAAGTCCCCCCCATCTCAGACCGGTGCCCGTGCGCTGTGTTCACGTCAACACACAAATCTGCGTCTCCTCCCGCGCGCGTGACGGTACTTGTCTAGAGCAGCACGCGACGCCGCACGCGCCTCTCCTCCATGTGTGAAGAAGCAACCCCGTGCATCCGGGTGACTTAGAGGATCTACAGCAC